>JAPHNG010000271.1:0-18000 GCA_027405835.1 Asclepias syriaca
TATATGTTGTTTGACCTATATCGAGTATTTTAGATATATCTTAGCATGGATTGCAACTATGTTCTGTGTCTAAAGCGTACCACATCCGAGGTCTCTAATAAACCACCCTACTTAATGACGGCCTACTCACGGTTCGGGATGAAGGCATCCATGAAAGCCCTATGTCACTTCGGGGATCATACCGCTTGCCCTAGCCGCTGGCATAATCGACTCAGCTCGGCCCCTACCTAGACTACTTTAACAGGCAGGGTGTTCAACATGTTATTTATCTAGCATGGCAGACACCAATACTAATTGATGCCTGTAAACTAAACAGGTTATGATTAGACCGTGGTTAGGAATTTTCTATAACCCTAACTTAGTTTAAAAGAGCACATTAAACATGCAGACATAGTGAATATTTAGCAGGTGGCTATTTCTGGAAAAACATAATAACGTCAACATATAAAAACAACTATTCAAAACATCGTAATCTCGTATTCATAATATGTATTTAGAACAAAACAATAACAACATATAAGAGAGGGACATGGGGAACTGATGCCATAAAGAAATCACCCTTTACGTAGTCTCGCCGACGGGCGTACGCTGTATATGTCGTATTGCTCGCCCTGACTCTGCTCACCAGAACCTTCGGAGGACGCTTCCTCAGCCTAGAACTGGGCTTTACTTAATACCCAAGCTTAAGCCCAGCCCTGTGGACTGACTCTTCGAATGCCTAGAGCCCTCTTAGGATCTCCTAACGAAATCCCGGGATTCTTATGAATACCAGAAACGAACCTATCTATAGAAACCTAAGATCTGAGACTATTCTCAGAAACTAAAACAAAACACTAACAAGAAAGAAAACTGAGATCCGAGTCTCGAGTGAGTTGTGTACTAGAGAATTGTACACTGGACCACTAAATGACTCAGATCGAGTGGAGAGGAATGAATTTAACTGCTGGAGGCCTGGGGTATTTATAGCAGCTTCCCGGAGTGAAATCTCTGAAAAATCGATGTGGGACAGCTTCTGGCGGCTCGGATGCCCGTCCCGGTGCCTGACTTGGTCGGGACGCCCGTCCTGAACCTTTGACCGAGTGTCAACATTTCCAAAAATTGCGTTTTGCCCCAAAATTTGCTGTTTCATCTACTTTCACCTGACACTTCCAAAATCATAAAAACTGTGAAATTAAGTGAATAATGAACAATCAAGATCAAATTACCCTCGATTTCACCCAAATTCATACATAAAAACATGCTATAAAGGTGATACGATTTTCGCGTATCAATATCGACCGGAACGCATCAGATTTTTGGCGCCGTTGCCAGGGAAATATCATAATGAATTTAGGACTCCTTATCAAAATTCTAGATACTGATCAAAATTCTAGATACTTATGATAGGTAACGGTAGTAACCCAGACTTTAGACCTCCACTTATCTTACGCTAGTTAGACAATCAATTTCCGAAATATAGGGTTATCATAACTAATTGATTTTAGATAATATCTGAAATTAAGACACTTAGGATAATCAAATTTTAGAAAATCATTCTAAAACCATATTGAGGAAATTTAACTGCTTTCGGAAAAAAAAAAGAAAAAAAAATTTTAAAATTTTGAAATCCAAAAAGAATGTATTTTTCTTGCTCAATGGTAAGTTGTTCTTTTCCCTATCTCTTGTTCTTTCTTAGTTGCTTAGTTTCTCTTTTCGTGTTTTCCTCTATTATTTAATTTCAAAAAAAATAAAAATGGAAATGAGGATAGAATATTTTTCTGATTTGTCAAATTTGGCTCAGATTTTAATCTGGAAGACATATCATTATGGAATTTTCTTAGGTCATGCTTAGTTATTAGACGGAATCATGAAATAAAATTTCTTTAATAGACAGACCTCTGAGTATTCTAATGAGAAAGGATGTTCCTTTTGTTTGATGATAAATGCATGAGATTGTTTAAACCAAAAGGAATTACTGCACCCTTAGACACACTAATTGGAATTTGCTTGGTGAATTAATATGTGATGCTAGTGACCATGTAGTAATGATTGTTTCAGGAAATAGGCATGATTAGAACTTCATACAAGTAAGACCTTTTACTGATGCCTAGTAGAACCTTACCACCACTGAAAAGGGATTACTAGTTATTGCATATGCCTATGATACATTCATGCCATGCCTAGTCTAAACAATAGGTTACACTGATCACTCTGCGATATCTGTGTTCAATAAAACTAATGATGAACCATAGTTGATTAAGTTAGGTTTTATTGTTACTTGAATTTGATATAGAATGAAGGGATAAGAAAAAGGGTTGAAAATCTAGAAAGCAAACCATTTGTCTAGATTAGAAAACCCCGAGTTAGAGGCTAGTATAATACTGATAACTTTTTGGATGAAAACTTATTTGCATTGTTTGCTATGTATAATAATTCTCATCTGTGGTTTATTTCAAAATATCTAGTCACTGAATAAGTTCCAAGTGATATGACTTATCAGCAAAAGAAGAAATTCTTTGATGATTTGAAATATTACTACTGGGCAGTTTCTCTTCTATTTCAAATTTTTGGCAGATCAGTTGATCAGAAGACGTGTCTCGAAAGACGAAGGCCACAAAATTTTGGAGCATTGTCATCGAGGATCTACAGGAGACCAATTGACTGCTATCAACACTGTCTGGAAAGTGTTGAAACCAGGATCTTGTTCACCCACCATATTCAAGGACTTTTTTATCTCTGATACAGTCCTGCGATGCTTGCTTTTTTTTAGGTAACACATCTTCCAGAGATCATCTACCCCAGCGACGTACACAGAATGTTGCAACCGTTGATATCAGGGGTATTTTGAATCCTTTTCTCTTTCTTCCTTTGAACATAATTACATCATAGTTGTCGTGGAACACTTTTCAAAATGGCCTGAACCACAGGCATTACCTACTAATGATGTTAAAGTCATGTGCAGATTCTAGTTGTTTTCCAGATTCAGAGTGCCGATGTCTTAGGAAGAAATGTTCAGCCTGTGTATCAAATCTGTGAAGTCTGCTAAGTACCACACTTTAGCAGGGATTGCTATGGGAATGACTGACCATTCCAAAAGAGGTAAGAGTAGGTTACTGCAGAATGCTGCTCCAATGGGAAATGCATACAATCCCAACTAGAGGAATCATACGGGATTTAGTTGAGGAATAATTCGGAAGCTGGAAACTTTCAGAAGATACCACCACAGCAAAACCCCTACCCGCAGAATCAACAGATGAGATACTGGCAACAATTAAAGCCAGACCAGTGCAAGCAAGTGATCTACCAAGAGGTAACGAAGGGTCGAAGGATATAGAGGAATTTGGCGTTGTATCAGGAGTATAGCAATGGAGGAGCTTGCATTCCCTACATACCAATCAGCTGTGAGAAACTTCCCCGAGGAAGTCTCAAATACTTGGGCCCAGATCTACACAACTGGAGTCCGCTACCACCACAACTTCGCCAAAACTTCAAGTATCTTTTCTCCCATTCGAGACTTGCATGCAATACCTTTACTAACATTGGCAGGAAGGCACACAAATCCCAAGAAATCTCATTCCTAGACACGTTCCTCCTGGACACGTTGCTATGATTATGAGAAATCTTACAAATGATTCGAGGAAGCAGCCTGTGGGGCTCGAGCCATTCATCAAATGATTAGGCCACTACCTAGAGCTCGACGATGAAGGATCGAAGCTGACGTCATCCGTTCCAGTATCTAGAGCATACAGAGTCAAGAATGCCTCAGCAATAGCACATGGCTAAGGTGAAGAGCCAATTGACAGATCAGAGAAAACCCTTCTGCTCGAGGCAAGAAGGGAGTTTTTCTAATCTCATCTTCCTTTACTTTTATTTTCTTCATTTTTGTGTCTCGTTTTGTTGGTTGTTTTATTTTCTCTCTTACCCTTAGTTAGTCAAATAAGTGTGGGGTAAGAGTTTTATATTTTGTTTTCATTTCTTCTTGTTTGCAAATAAGTGTGGGGTAGTTTAGCTATGCATGAACACTGAGGACAGTGTCAGACTTAAGTGTGGGGTAGCAGTGCACCGTGCACTGTAGCAGTTGGCAAAAGTTTTGCATGATTTTGCTTGTTTTCCCCGTATTTTCACACCCTTCCAAAAAAAAATTCAAAATTTTTCCGTCTTTCAGACTTCTAAATGCAGTATGCTTAGTTAAACAATTGCTTATGTCTATGATATGTAGGTAGAATGTTATGGTTAGTAGGAGATAACTGATAACTATTGATGAACCCATTGATTAGAAGTAGGGAATTCCTGATAATTGAGCACAACTTAGTCTGGATTAGAGACCTCAACCAATTACCTTTTCAAAACTTAACTAGATAAAATTAAACCACTTGCAGGATGCATTGACAATTGGAATGACTAGATGAGACTCTGAGGCAAAAGTGAAAAAGAAAAAAAAAAGTGAGCTAATTAAAATAGGTAGTTTGCCAGCGGCCTTCGCTACTCGAGCACCACTCCTTCGGGGAACTTAAAGCCTGATGTCCTAAGGTCATGTAGATCTGGGAGTCATCGGAGTGGGACTCGCTACATGGGTAGTTGAAGTTGACGTGTTCTAAGCAGACTCAAAATACCCTAGAAAATCTATAAACGAAAGAAATCAACAAATGCTAAATGATAGAATCTGATCACCAAAGCTCAGACATCAGAAAGTTATCTGTTGTCAGTGTGTCTAGTGACAGGTCGAAGTGTTATCTGGTAATAGTTAAGACAAGAGTTTATTGTGTTGACTATCTGGTCTGGACTAGTGCACACACTACACATCAGGAAGACCTTATGACTAAGAGAAGAGTTCAACCTAGTTGTTAAATTGTTTTCTGCTCAATCCTAACAATCTACTAGAGACATTTGAGACCTTGTCATAGCAACCTGACCAGTCAGACCTGTGTTAAGAATTGTCTGAATAAATTTTTTGAATAAAAACATGACTAGGAATTTAAGTGACTGCACTATGATTTAGAATCACTAACTTCAGGTAGACTTTGCTTGAGGACAAGCAAAAAGCTAAGTGTGGGGTTATCTGATACGCGAAAATCGTATCACCTTTTTAGCATGTTTTTATATATGATTTAGGGTGAAATTGAGGGTAAATTGATCTTAATTGTTTATTATTTACTTAATTTCACAGTTCTTATGGTTTTGGAAGTGTCAGGTGAAAAGTAGATGAAAACATCAAATTTTGGGGCAAAAACGCAATTTTTGGAAATGCTGACTTAGTCAAAGGCTCAGGACGGGCGTCCCGACCCAGTCAAAGCACCAAGACGGGCGTCCAGGACTCGGGACGAGTGTCCCGACTTGGTCAACAGACCAGGACGGGCGTCCCGAACCCCCAGTTCAAGTCCCACATCGAAGTTTTGATGAAACATCACCCCGGGAAACTGCTATAAATACCCCAGGCCTCCAACAGTTCAAATCATTCCTCTCCACTCAATCTGAGTCATTAAGTGGTTTCTAGTGTACGCTTCTCTAGTACACAATTCACTCAGAGACTCGGATCAGTGTTTTGTTTTAGTTTCTGAGAAATAGTCTCAAATCTTAGGCTTCTATAGATAGGTTCATTTCTGGTATTCATAGAATACCCGGGATTTCGTTAGGAGATCCTAAGAGGGCTCTAGGTGTTCGAAGAGTCAGTCCACAGGGCTGGGCATAAGCTGGGTATTAAGGTAAAGCCCAATTACTAGGCTGAGGAAGCGTCCTCCGAAGGTTCTGTCGAGCAGAGTCGGGTCAAGCAATGCGGCATATACAGCAGTACGCTCTATCGGCGAAACTTCGTAAAGGGTGATTTCTTTATGGCATCGGTCCCCTTGTCCCTCTCTTATATGTTGTTATTGTGTTTGTCCAAATAACAGTTCTGAATACCAGATTATGATTATTATGAATATTTGTGATATATGTTGAAGATATTATGTTTTTCTAGAAATGGCCACCTGCTTAAATATTCATTATGTCTGCATGTCTAATGCCGTTCTTTTAAACTAAAATTAGGGTTATAGACAATTCCTAACCACGGTCTATTCATAACCTGTTTAGTTTAACAGGCATCAATTAGTATTGGTGTCTGCCATACTAGATAAAATAATCTACGGAACACCATGTTGGTTGAAAGTAGTCTAGGTAGGCTGAGTAGAGTTTTATGTCGGCGGTTATGAGACGAGCAGTATGATCCCCGAAGTGACATAGGGCGTTCATTGCTGACTTTTGTCCGAGCCGTGAGTAGGGCCGTTACCCTTAACGATGGGGCGGTAGCGTAGAGACTCAGATGTGGTACACCTTTACACTCAGAACATAGTTGCAATCCAGGCCAAGACATGTCTAAAATACTCGAATATAGGTCAATCAACGTATAGTTAGACTTCAGGTTTAGTTAGACTTAAACCTAGTGGAGAATGAATCACCCTCTCATCAAAGTTATTGATGAAGATTGCATAACTGGATTATAAGATAAGAGTTAGGAATAAAGGCTAGTTACTACTAAGCCGTTACCACTTCCCTGGGAGTACGATATTTATTTAATAAAATCGTAGATACTTTCCAACAGACTAGCTACACGATAGGTACTCTGCCTTAGGTTCTGGCTGATTAAGTGACACCATAGAGACTAAATGTGACAATTAGTCAATCATAGTCCTTAATTATTCATAATCAACATAGGGTAAAATAACACCTATTTAGCATATCGACCGGAATGCATCACCCTGCCTGACTTATGCACAATAAAGATAAGGAGCAATTTGAAAAGTTTCTTAAGAATTTTAGTCAGATTCATGTTAATTTGCCTCTACTTGATGTTATTTCTGAAATGCCAAAGTATGCTAAGTTTTTAAAAGAAGTTGTTAGTAATAAAAGAAAATTTGACATGGACAAGGTGGTTCTTAATGAAGAATGCTCGGCGGTCCTGCTGAATAAACTACCGTCTAAACAGAAAGATCCTGGTTGTTTTACCTTGCCATGTACAATTGGAAATATTACTAACATGCATGCATTAGCAGACTTAGGAGCTAGTATCAATCTTATGCCATCTAGTTTATTTGATAAATTAGGATTGCATGATTTGAAAACGACTAGGATATGCATACAACTTGCAGATAGGACAGTCAAAATCCCCAAGGGAATAATTAAAGATCTCTTAGTAAAGGTCGGAAAATTTGTATTTCCTGTGGATTTTGTTGTCATGGATATGAATGGGGAAGGAGGAGTGCCCCTGATCCTAGGTCGACCATTTCTAGCTACCTCAAAAGCATTAATAGACGCCAGTAATGGTCAAATCAAGTTAAGGGTAGGAAATGATGACATCACTTTTGATCTAAATGAAACCCTTAGGTATCCCATGCATTTAGATGATACTTGTTTTTGTGTGGATGCCATGGAACACTTGATTGCAATTAACGTGACAGACCTATGCTCAAACTATCAAGTCCTGAGTGAGGACTCCCTAGAATTAGAGGAGCCTGAACTTAGCCCTTCTGAAAATGAAAATACTTCTGATAGTTTCACTGAGATAGGTGATGATGAGATGAAGAAAGAACGAACCTCGTTTGAAGATCCACCAGACTTGGAGCTGAAGGAACTGCCCACTCATCTGTGCTACGAATTCCTAGATGACAACAAGAAATTTCCCATTATTCTTGCAGCTGATCTGACTACATAACAAAGGAAGCTGACTGTGGACATGTGCAGAAAGTATAGAAGATCCTTTGCCTACAAAATTGCAGACATTCCAGGTATTAATCCAAGCTTTTGTTCGCATAAGATTCTTCTAGAAAATGAGTATAAGCCATGTGTGCAACCTCAAAGGAGGTTGAATCCTAATGTGTGCGATGTTGTTAAGAAAGAAGTCATTAAACTATTAGATGCAGGACTTATCTACCCTATCTCAGATAGTGAGTGGGTAAGCCCGGTGCAGGTAGTACCTAAGAAAGGCGGTATAACAGTTGTTAGGAATGAGCATAATGAACTAATCCCTATGAGAACTGTAACTGGTCATCGTGTATGCATAGACTATAGAAAAATAAATACAGCCACACGAAAAGACCACTTCCCCCTTCCTTTTATTGACCAAATGTTAGAAAGATTAGCTGGACATATGTTTTATTGCTTTCTTGATGGGTTTTCTGGTTATTTTCAAATTCCTATTTCCCCTGAGGACCAGCATAAAACTACTTTCACATGCCCTTTTGGAACATTTGCATATAGAAGGATGCCTTTTGGTTTGTGTAATGCACCTGCTACATTTCAACGTTGTATGATTGCTATCTTTGAGGACGTGTTAGGAAAGTCTATGGAAGTGTTTATGGATGACTTTTCTGTTTTTGGTAATTCATTTGAGGTTTGTCT
Organism: Asclepias syriaca; assembly: GCA_027405835.1. Taxonomy (NCBI): domain Eukaryota; kingdom Viridiplantae; phylum Streptophyta; class Magnoliopsida; order Gentianales; family Apocynaceae; genus Asclepias; species Asclepias syriaca. Next base: position 8,353 of record JAPHNG010000271.1, read on the forward strand.
AAAGAACTTGGAGTTAATGTTGAAACGCTGTATAAAATCTAACCTAGTTTTAAATTGGGAAAAATGCCACTTCATGGTAAAAGAGGGAATCGTCTTAGGACATAAGATCTCACACCTAGGTATGGAAGTGGACAAGGCCAAAATTGAAGTTATTTCGAGACTACCTCCTCCCAAAAATGTGAGAGTCATTAGAAGTTTTTTGGGACACGCTGGCTTTTATCGTAGGTTTATAAAAGATTTTTCATTAATAGCCAGGTTGTTGACCAATTTACTCGGAAAAGATGTTCCATTTGTCTTTGATGAAAAATGTCTGAAAGCCTTTAATAGACTTAAGGAACTTTTAACTACTGCACCTATCATGACGTCACCAGACTGGAGTCTACCTTTTGAGCTTATGTGTGATGCTAGTGACTATGCAGTAGGAGTAGTTTTAGGACAAAGACATGATAAGAAATTTCAAGTAATATATTATGCTAGTAAAACCTTAACTGATGCTCAGGAAAATTACACTACGACAGAAAAGGAATTATTAGCAGTAGTATATGCATTTGATAAGTTTCGATCTTATCTAGTCCTATCTAAAACTATTGTTTATACTGATCATTCTGCATTAAAATACATGTTCAATAAAACCGACGCAAAACCAAGATTAATTAGATGGGTTTTATTGCTTCAAGAATTCGACATAGAAATTCGGGATAAGAAAGGGGCAGAAAACCTAGCCGCAGACCACCTGTCTAGGCTAGAGAATCCGACCCTAGAAGCCATTGATGAAACAATCATATATGATAAATTTCTAGATGAGAATCTATGTGCATTATTAGCTATTTTCTCACCCCCTTGGTTTGCAGATATAGCAAATTACTTGGCAGCCCGGTCTCTCCCTAGTGATATCACTGCTCAACAAAGAAGAAAATTCTTTGCTGACTTGAAATGTTACTATTGGGAAGATCCTTTTCTATTTCGAATATGTGCAGATCAGATGATCAGGAGATGTGTCTCTCAAGAAGAAGGCTTCCAAATTCTGGAGCACTGTCACTGCAGACCAACAGGCGGTCACTTAGCTGCAGCTAATACCGCCCGAAAAGTGTTAGATGCGGGCTTCTACTGGCCTACCCTATTCAAAGATGCCGCAACATTCACAAGATCGTGCAATGCCTGTCAGAAAGCTGGAACCATATCTTCTCGAGACAATCTACCCCAACAAGCAATTCAAAGTGTAGAAATATTTGACATATGGGGTATAGACTTGATGCGGTTTCCGACCGATGTGCTAAATAGGTGTTATTTTACCCTATGTTGATTATGAATAATTAAGGACTGTGATTGACTAATTGTCACATTTAGTCTCCATGGTGTCACTTAATCAGCCAGAACCTAAGGCAGAGTACCTATCGTGTAGCTAGTCTGTTGGAAAGTATCTACGATTTTATTAAATAAATATCGTACTCCCAGGGAAGTGGCAACGGCTTAGTAGTAACTAGCCTTTCTTCCTAACTCTTATCTTATAATCCAGTTATGCAATCTTCATCAATAATTTTGATGAGAGGGTGATTCATTCTCCACTAGGTTTAAGTCTAGCTAAACCTGAAAGTGTTTTAAAGATTAGATCCTGATTTTATGTTATACTGTTAATATACGTTGATTGATGATACGCGAAAATCGTATCACCTTTTTAGCATGTTTTTATGTATGAATTTGGGTGAAATTAAGGGTAATTTGATCTTGATTGTTCATTATTCACTTAATTTCACAGTTTTTATGATTTTGGAAGTGTCAGGTGAAAAGTAGACGAAAACAGCAAATTTTGGGGCAAAAACACAATTTTTTGAAATGTTGACTCGGTCAAAGGGTCGGGAAGGGCATCCCGAAGCCGGGACGGGCGTCCCGACCAAGTCAAGGCACCTGGACGGGCGTCCCGAGCCGCCAAAAGCTGTCCCACATCGAATTTTTTAGAAATTTTCACTCCGGGAAGCTGCTATAAATACCCCAGGCCTTCAGCAATTGAATTCATTCCTCTCCACTCGATCTGAGTCATTTAGTGGTGTCCAGTGTACAATTCTCTAGTACACAACTCACTTAGAGACTCGGATCTCAGTTTTCTTTCTTGTTAGTGTTTTGTTTTAGTTTCTGAGAAATAGTCTCAGATCTTAGGTTTCTATAAGATAGGTTCGTTTCTGGTATTCATAGAATACCCGGGATTTCGTTAGGAGATCCTAAGAGGGCTCTAGGCGTTCGAAGAGTCAGTCCACAGGGCTGGGCTTAAGCTGGGTATTAAGGTAAAGCCCAGTTACTAGGCTGAGGAAGCGTCCTCCGACGGTTCTGGCGAGCAGAGTCGGGTCAAGCAATTTGGCATATACAGCAGTACGCTCCATCGGCGAGACTTCGTGAAGGGTGAATTCTTTATGGCATCGGTCCCCCTGTCCCTCTCTTATATGTTGTTATTGTGTTTGTCCAAATAACTGTTTGAATACCAGATTATGTTTTTATGAATATTTGTTATTTATGTTGAAGTATTATGTTTTTCTAGAAATGGCCACCTGCTTAAATATCCATTATGTCTGCATGTTTATTACCGTTCTTTTAAACTGAAATTAGGGTTATAGACAATTCCGAACCACGGTCTATTGATAACCTGTTTAGTTTAACAGACATCAATTAGTATTGGTGTCTGCCATACTAGATAAAATAATCTGCAGAACACCCCGTTGGTTGAAAGTAGTCTAGGTAGGCTGAGTAGAGTTTTATGCCGGCGGTTATGCGACGAGCAGTATGATCCCCAAAGTGACATAGGGCGGTCATTGCTGACTTTAGTCCGAGCCGTGAGTAGGGCCGTTACCCTTAACGATGGGGCGGTAGCGTAGAAACTCAGATGTGGTAGCCTTTAGACACAGAACATAATTGCAATCCAGGCCAAGACATGTCTAAAACACTCGAATATAGGTCAATCAACGTATAGTAACAGTATAACATAAAATCAGGATCAAATCTTTAAAACACTTTCAGGTTTGGCTAGACTTAAACCTAGTGGAGAATGAATCACCCTCTCATCAAAATTATTGATGAAGATTGCATAACTAGATTATAAGATAAGAGTTAGGAAGAAAGGCTAGTTAGTACTAAGCCGTTGCCACTTCCCTGGGAGTACGATATTTATTTAATAAAATCGTAGATACTTTCCAACAGACTAGCTACCCGATAGGTACTCTGCCTTAGGTTCTGGCTGATTAAGTGACACCATAGAGACTAAATGTGACAATTAGTCAATCACAATCCTTAATTATTCATAATCAACATAGGGTAAAATAACACATATTTAGCACATCGGTCGGAAACCGCATCAAATTTTTGGCGCCGTTGTCGGGGAAATATCATAATGAATTTAGGATTATTGGCCACAATTCTAGAAACTTATGATAGGTAGCGGTAGTAACCTAGACTTTTGACTTACACTTATCTTATATTAGTTAGACAATCACTTTCCTAAATATAGGATTATCATAACTAATTAATTTTAGATAATATCTGGAATTAAGACACTTAGGATAATCAAATTTTAGAAAATTATTCTAAAACCACATCAAGGAAATTTACCTGCTTTCTAAATAAAAATCAAAATCCATAAAAATATTTTTCTTGCTTTCCTGTTTCACTTTCCTACTTTTGTTATTTGTTATTTCTAACCAGACTTTGCACTCAAAGATGAAGAGAACAAGAGCGGCTACTAATCAGGCAAAGAAGATAGAAAACCCTGACACTCCAGGACCGAAGAAGACAAAACCAGAGGGCCCCTCTAGGCCTGCACCAGAAGTACCACGAGGGACTCTGCCTTCACAACCAGTAGAAGTAAACTCAAGCCCTGATGCAAGTGAACTAGTGAGACGATTCCTGAACACCCGTGAGCATAGTCCCACGGAAGAAGATCCTTCTGAGGATACCTTCCCTCCTAGAGAAGTACCCCAGAGATCTCCAATTCACCCTCCTGCCCAGAGAGTTCCTCTAAATCCACCCCCTACTGATCAAACCCAAAATTCACCAACCTCTCCTGCATACACCCCAACACCTAACGAGCGCACCCCTTCATCTGCGGAGAGTACTAACGGTTATTATTCAATATTGTCCGTGCAGATAGACACACTAACTCAAAGGGTCTATGAGATGGACCAAGGGATTGCCAGCAGACTGTGTCATTTAGACCAACTCAGTCTGAATATCACAACTAACGTAGACCGACTCAGAGCCACGGTCAATCTTTAGGAGAACCAAGGTGCACAACTACTCCGAGAGATGGCTGATTTACGCAGTGAGCAGAACAGGCAGAGGGATGAGATGAGAACCATACGCGTAGAAATGCGAAGCATTCGAACAGAACTACAGGAGATCAGAGATAGGATTCGTTAAAAAGGGAAGATTCTTTTACTTTCAACAAATAATTCGTTTGAACTGAAACTTGAATAATTGACCCTTATTTTGCTATTTTTTTTCAACCATTTTTAAAGGGTCCTTTATATTCAACAATTTTCTTCAGACATTTTATTTCGAATTTCTATGAAAAACAAGAGTTTTGAAAATACAGTTTATTTTCCACTAATTACATTGCACAAACTCAGTTTTGTTTTTCTGAAATTCTTGCTGAATTTAAGTTAGGATAAAATTAGGGTAGTCACAATTTTCGAAAAGAGACTGAGGAATTTTTGCATAGAGTTTTTAACAACTTCTGAATTTCATTGGATAAACATGAAGCCTTGTTAAGAATTATGATTATTTTTGGTATCTTGAGATTTTCAGGGAATTAAGAAAAAATTTTTTTTTTCCTCCCCGGAATTGGCACGCGTCCCGATGCAACCCGGGACGGGCGTCCCGAAGGCCGCCCCTTCTATAAAAATTCAATTTTTTTCATTTTCTCTCAAATCTACAACAAAAAATTCATCTCTCTAAAAACATTTCTCTCTAGCCTCTCTCTACAAATTTTTGGCAAACTCCTCAAAGTTTAAAAATTCGAATTTCCCTCCAAAATTTGAATTTTAAACTTCACCCAAAAATTCGAATTTCCCTCCAAAATTCGATTTTCCCGCCAAAAATTCAAAATCCGTCCCTAACCTAATTTCATCCTTCTGAATTCAAATTCACCTCCAGAATTTGAGTTTAAAGCTTTCTTTCCCACCTACACTCTCTCATACGTTTTAAATGGCTCCCAAACGTGCTCGTACCACATCTACCATGACAATTACCTCAGTGACACATCCTTTCATGTTGTTTCCCTCCAGCACAGCATACCAAGAGAGATGCACTGGGTACATCAGGCGTACGATACTAACGGGCAGAACGCTGGATTGGGCAGCAGTACAGACACTGGGAGTAGAGCCGGAAGTCAGACGCATACTCGACGTGCCACCCTACAGTCGAGTATTCATCGTCACCGAGCCCACATACCTGGAGCTGGTATGTGAGTTCTATGCGTCTTTTACCTGCCACCAGGAGCAGATCACATTCCGTTTAGGCGGAATAGATCGATCGATGAGCATGGCCGAGTTCGGCATCGCCCTAGGCATCTGGCAGAGAGATGAGCTGGATACGCCCGCATACACCACGGCAGTTCGAGACTTCTCGTTTGCAGACGTCTCCACTGCTTGGGCTCAGATCTGCATGACGGGTGTCCCATACCAGCATGGCTTTGCAAAAGCCACAGGTATTTATCCTACTCTTCGTTACCTGCATGCTATCCCACACACATTGTCAGGACGACTGACAGCACCCGGAACTGTCACCCGGATGGAGACTTTCCTTCTAGCCAACATGCACATGGGATCTACAGTAGAGATGGCTAGACTCATAGCGGTCGTCATGCGAGGATTCGCTACAGACACTAGGAAACAGTGTCTGGGACTCGGACTATACATCACCAGGCTAGCCCGCTACCTGGAGTTGGACATAGAGGGCTCAGAGCTTACTCTGGTCGCCCCAACCACCATTCCCACAAACGTTACCATTCTACGGAACATGGGAATGGTTGTACGGGATGCGAATGGCCGCGACACCATCCACACGGAGCAGACAGGACAGGCATCGGCATCGGAAGCATTTCCAGCGCATATCCCTCCATCCGAGACGTTCGTGCCACGTACTGCCTTCGAACGACACATGTCGCACGGATTGGCAGAACTATCGGCCTGATACAGTCGAGATATGGACAGGATTGACAGACGGCTGACGGTGATGGAGGACAGGATTGACAGACGGTTGGCGATGATAGATGATAGGATCGCCATGAACACCAGCAGGATTGAGGAGATACATCAGCAGACTTCCTGAGTAGCGGAAAACTTTGAGTTTGACTTAGCAGACTTAGGTCCACTGGACAACGATCCGCCGGGTTCTTAGTCTCTCTCTCCTTCTTCCTTTTCTTTCTTTCTTTTGTTTTTGTTTTTCTTGTTCTATGTGTATAAACATGTCTGGGCTGTATGACGTATGAATCTATGTACAAATTTGATTTATATGACATACAGAATTGTTTGCATTATTTTATTCTACTTACCCATACGGAATCCTTTATTTTTTGTTTTACTTCTTATTTTCAAATAAGTGTGGGGTAAGAATCTTTTCTGTTTTATTTCTTATTTTCAAATAAGTGTGGGGTAATTAGATATGCATGAACACTGAGGACAGTGCCAGACTTAAGTGTGGGGTAGTAGTGCACGGTGCACTGTAGCAGAGTGAAAACTTTTTCGCATGATTTTGCTTGTTTTCACGTACTTCACACCCACCCTTCCAAAAAAATTTCAAAATTTTTCCGTCTTTCAGACGTCTAAATGCAGTATGCTTGGTTAAACAATTGCTTATGTCTATGATATGTAGGTAGTATGTTATGGTTAGTAGGAGATAATTGATAGCTATCTTGGACTAATTGATTAGGAATAGGGAATTCCTGATAACTGAGCACAACTTTGTCTGGATTAGAGACCTCAACCAATTACCTGTTCGAGACTTAACTAGATAAAATTAGACCAGTTGTGGATATATTGGCAGTTAAGGATGACTAGATGAGACTCTGAGCTAGAAGTGAAAAGAAATTAAAAGAAGTTAATCAAATAAGGGTAGTTTGCCAGCGGCCTTCGCTACTCGAGCACCACTCCTTCGGGGAATTTAAAGCCTGATGCCCTAAGGTCGTGTAGATCTGGGAGTCATCGGAGTGGGACTCGCTACATGGGTAGTTGAAGTTGACGTGTTCTAAGCAGACTCAAAATACCCTGAATCTAAAAAAAATAACTAAATGCTAAAACATTAAGAATCTGATCACCAAAGCTCAGAACTCAAAAAGTTGTCTGTTGTTAATATGTCTAGCGATAGGTCGAAGTGTTATCTGGTAGTAGTTAAGACAAGAGTACATTGTGTTGACTATCTGGTCTGGACTAGTACACACACTACACATCAGGAAGACCCTGTGACTAAGAAAAAGGTCCAAACTAGTTGTTGATTTATTTTCTGCCTGATCATAACAAGCTACTAGAGACATTGAGACCTTGTCATAGCAACCTAACCAGACAGACCTGTATTAAGACTTGTCTGAAGAATTTTTGGAATAAAAACATGACTAGGAATTTAAGTAACTTCAGGTAGACTTTGCTTGAGGACAAGCAAAAAGCTAAGTGTGGGGTTATCTGATACGCGAAAATCGTATCACCTTTTTAGCATGTTTTATGTATGAATTTGGGTGAAATCGAGGGTAATTTGATCTTGATGTTCATTATTCACTTAATTTCACAGTTTTATGATTTTGGAAGTGTCAGGTGAAAAGTAGACGAAAACAGCAAATTTTGGGGCAAAAACGCAATTTTTGGAAATGTTGCGGTCAAAGGGTAGGGAGGCTCGAGCCGCCAGAAGCGTCCCACATCGAATTTTCAGAATTTTCACTCCGGGAAGCTGCTAAAATACCCAGGCCTCCAGCAGTTGAATTCATTCCTCTCCACTCGATCTGAGTCATTTAGTGGTGTCCAGTGTACAATTCTCTAGTACACAACTCACTCAGAGACTCGGATCTCAGTTTTCTTTCTTGTTAGTGTTTTGGTTTAGTTTCTGAGAAATAGTCTCAGATCTTAGGTTTCTATAAGACAAGTTCGTTTATGGTATTCATAGAATACCCGGGATTTCGTTAGGAGATCCTAAGAGGGCTCTAGGCGTTCGAAGAGTTAGTCCACAGGGCTGGGCTTAAGCTGGGTATTAAGGTAAAGCCCAATTACTAGGCTGAGGAAGCGTCCTCCAACGATTCTGGCGAGCAGAGTCAGGTCAAGCAATTTGGCATATACAGCAGTACGCTCCATCGGCGAGACTTCGTGAAGGGTGAATTCTTTATGGCATCGGTCCCCCTGTCCCACTCTTATATGTTGTTATTGTGTTTGTCCAAATAATTGTTTGAATACCAGATTATGTTTTTATGAATATTTGTTATTTATGTTGAAGTATTATGTTTTTCTAGAAATGGCCACCTGCTTAAATATCCATTATGTCTGCATGTTTATTGCCGTTCTTTTAAACTGAAATTAGGGTTATAGACAATTCCTAACCACGGTCTATTCATAACCTGTTTAGTTTAACAGACATCAATTAGTATTGGTGTCTGCCATACTAGATAAAATAATCTGCGGAACACCCCGTTGGTTGAAAGTAGTCTAGGTAGGCTGAGTAGAGTTTTATGCCGGCGGTTATGCGACGAGCAGTATGATCCCCAAAGTGACATAGGGCGGTCATTGCTGACTTTAGTCCGAGCCGTGAGTAGGGCCGTTACCCTTAACGATGGGGTGGTAGCATAGAAACTCAGATGTGGTAGCCTTTAGACACATAACATAATTGCAATCTAGGCCAAGATATGTCTAAAACACTCGAATATAGGTCAATCAATGTATAGTAACAGTATAACATAAAATCAGGATCAAATCTTTAAAACACTTTCAGGTTTGGCTAGACTTAAACCTAGTGGAGAATGAATCACCCTCTCATCAAAATTATTGATGAAGATGGCATAACTGGATTATAAGATAAGAGTTAGGAAGAAAGGCTAGTTACTACTAAGCCGTTGCCACTTCCCTGGGAGTACGATATTTATTTAATAAAATCGTAGATACTTTCCAACAGACTAGCTACACGATTGGTACTCTGCCTTAGGTTCTGGCTGATTAAGTGACACCATAGAGACTAAATGTGACAATTAGTCAATCACAGTCCTTAATTATTCATAATCAACATAGGGTAAAATAACACCTATTTAGCACATCGGTCGGAAACCGCATCAATTGACCTATATTCGAGTGTTTTAGACATGTCTTGGCCTGGATTGCAATTATGTTCTGTGTCTAAAGGCTACCACATCTGAGTTTCTACGCTACCGCCCCATCGTTAAGGGTAACGGCCCTACTCACGGCTCGGACTAAAGTCAGCAATGACCGCCCTATGTCACTTTGGGGATCATACTACTCGTCGCATAACCGCCGGCATAAGACTCAACTCAGCCTACCTAGACTACTTTCAACCAACGGGGTGTTCCGCAGATTATTTTATCTAGTATGGCAGACACCAATACTAATTGATGTATGTTAAACTAAACAGGTTATGAATAGACTGTGGTTAGGAATTGTCTATAACCCTAATTTCAGT
>JAPHNG010000273.1:0-14095 GCA_027405835.1 Asclepias syriaca
TTTAGGATTCCTGATCAAAATTCTAGAGACTTATGATAGGTAACGGTAGTAACCTAGACCTTAGACCTAACACTTGTCTTACACTAGTTAGACAATCACTTTCCGAAATATAGGGTTATCATAACTAATTAATTTTAGATGTTATCTAGAATTAAGAGACTTAGAATAATCAAATTTTAGAAAATCATTCTAAAATCATATTGAGGGAATTTAAGTGCTTTCGAAATATATAAAAAGAGAAAGAAAAAAAATTGTTAAAATTAAAAAATCTGAAAAAAATTGTACTTTTCTTGTTCGATGGTAAGTTGTTCTTTTCCCTACCTTTTGTGTTATTTCCCTTTTGTAATTGAATAGTTGTTTTTCTTCCAAATTTTTAATTTTTCACTTTCCCTGTAACCCCACTAACCAGTTTGCTCAGGCTAAAACGTATTCTTCTCTGTAGTTGCATGACTCGAACTTCAGAAGCTAACCAACACCAGTTGAGAATCCTGAACGTCTCATTCGTACAGCTAATAGGCGAAGAACAGAGATGGCTGCTGAAAGACCTACCCTCGAATCCTACATCCAGCCACAGACTGTTCCAGTCTCATCTGCCATCCAAATCCCTGGGAACCCTCGCTATGATCTTAAACCGAATGTGATCCAGCTGATTATAAATCGGGTTCAGTTTGGAGGAACTGTAGCCGAGAATCCGCTGGAACACTTATCTGATTTCTCTTCTGTCTGCGAAGGCCTCAAGGGAGATCATACTGCAGAAGTATTTTAGATATATCTTGGCCTAGATTGCAACTATGTACTGAGTCTAAAGGTGTACCACATCTGAGTTACCTGATAAACCGCCCTACCTTAATGACGGCCCTACTCACGGTTCGAGCTAAAGGCAACCATGAAAGCGCTATGTCACTTAGGGGATCATGCCGCTCGCCCTAATGCCGGTATAAATACACAAACTCAGCCCACTTAGACTACTCTAACAAACATGGTGATCTATAGGTTATTTCATCTAATATGGCAGACATTAATACATCCCGACGGGGAAGTCCTAAATTAATGCCTGTTAAACTAAACAGGTTATGATTAGACCATGGTTAGGAATTATCTATAACCCTACATTTAGTTTAAAAGAAACTACATTAGACATGCAGACATAATGAAAGTTAAGCTGGTGGCCATTTCTGGAAAATCATAAAGTACTTCAACATGCATAACAAAATCATAATCCAATAGACATAATGAATGTTTGGACGAACACAGTACATACATATAAACAGAGGGACAGGGGGACTGATGCCATAAAGAATTCACCCTTTACTTAGTCTCACTGATGGAGCAACTGCTTGTATATGTTGGACTGCTCGACCCGACTCTGCTCGACAGAACCTTCGGAGGACGCTTCCTCAGCCTAGTAGTTGGACTTTACCTTAATACCCAGCTTAAGCACAGCCCTGTTGACTGGCTCTTCGAATGCCTAGAGCCCTCTTAGGATCTCCTAACGAAACCCCGGGTATTCTATGAATGCCAGAAACGAAGCTATCTAGTCGTGTCCTAGGATCTAAGACTAACTCTTAGAAACAAAGAACACGAGACACTATCTAAGAATATAAATAAACTTATACTAAAACCTTAGTCGCTAAGTGACTTGTATACTATGGAAAACTGTATACTTGAAGTCACTAAATAACTCAGATCGAGTGGAGAGGAATGAATTCAACTGAGGAATGCCTGGGGTATTTATAGTAGCTTTCTGGAGTGAATTTCTCTCAAATATTTGATGTGGGATTCGGAACTGGGGCTCTGGACGCCCGTCCAGGCCTGTTGACCAGGTCAGGACGGCCGTCCCGAGTCCTGGATGCCCGTCCTATCCTATTGACCAGGTCAGGACGGCCGTCCCGAGTCCTGGATTCTTGTCCTGGCCTGTTGACCAGGTCAGGACGCCCATCCTGACTTCGGGACGCCCATACTGAAAATCACGTTTTGCCCCAAAATTTGCCATTTTCTTCTACTTTTCACATGACACTTCCAAAATCATAAAAACTGTGAAATTTAGTTAATAACAATCAATTAAGAATGATTTAACATCAATTTCACCCTAAATTATGCCTAAAAATATGCTAAAAATGTGATATGATTTATGCATATCCCCGACCTACCTCGAGCTGGTATGTGAGTTCTACGCTTCCTTTACATTCCAACAAGAGCATATTACATTCCGATTGGGCGGAATGGACCGATCGATGAACATGATCGAGTTCAGCATCGCCTTAGGTATCTGGGGGAGGGAAGAGCTAGATACGCCCGGCTACACTACAACAGTGCGAGATTTCACCTCTGCGGACGTCTCCATCGCCTGGGCCCAGATCTGTACGACTGGCATCCCCTACCAACATGGCTTCGCGAAAGCCACAAGTATTCATCCTGCCCTTCGCTATTTACATGCTATCATAGCACATACTCTGGCAGGGCATCGTACTACGCCCGAGAATGTCACCCAGATGGAGACATTCCTCCTAGCCAACATGCACAGGGGTACTTCTGTGGAGATGGCCCGACTCATTACCGTCATCATGCGGGGCTTTACCACAGACACTCGAAAGTAGTGTATGGGGCTCGGGTCGTTCATCACCCGGATAGCCCATTACCTGGAGCTGGACATCAAGGGCTCAGAGCTGACATAGATTGCCCCAACCACCATTCCTACGGACTTGACTATTCTACGGAACATGGGGATGGTCGTACGAGATGCAGCTGGGCGCTACTCCATCCACACGGAGCAGCAGGGAGAGTCATCGGTACTGGGACTGATGCGTTCCAATCGATATGCTAAAAATAGGTTTTATTTACCCTATATCGATTATGAATAACTAAGGACTTAGAATTACTAATTGTCACATTTAGCATCTATGTTGTCACTTAATCAATTAGAACCTAAGGTAGAGTACCTATCATGTAGCTAGTCTATTGGAAAGTACCTACGATTTTAATTTAAGAATTTTATCGTACTCCCAGGGAAGTGGTAACGGCTTAGTAGTAACTATCCTTTTTACCCTAACTCTTATTTTATTATCCAGTTATGCAATCGTTCATCAAAATCGTTGATGAGAGGTTGATTCACTCTACACTAGGTCCAAGTTACTTAAGCCTACAAAAGTGTTTTACAGACAGTGTTCTGATATATGTTATATTATTCCTACATGTTGATTGACCTATCTTCGAGTATTTTAGATATATCTTGGTCTAGATTGAAATTATGTACTGATTCTACTTGTGTACCACATTTGAGTTATCTAATAAACCGCCCCATCGCCATTGACGGCTGATACGCGAAAATCGTATCACCTTTTTAGCATGTTTTTATGTATGAATTTGGGTGAAATCGAGGGTAATTGGATCTTGATTGTTCATTATTCACTTAATTTCACAGTTTTTATGATTTTGGAAGTGTCAGGTGAAAAGTAGATGAAAACAGCAAATTTTGGGGCAAAAACGCAATTTTTGGAAATGTTGACTCGGTCAAAGGTTCGGGACGGGCGTTGATACGCGAAAATCATATACCTTTTTTAGCATGTTTTTATGTATGATTTAGGGTGAAATTGATAGGAAATCGATCTTAATTGATTGTTATATACTCAATTTCACAGTTTTTATGATTTTGGAAGTGTTAGGTGAAAAGTAGACGAAAACAGCAAATTTTGGGGCAAAAACGCAATTTTTGGAAATGTTGACTCGGTCAAAGGTTCAGGACGGGCGTCCCGACCAAGCCAAGCCACCGGGACGGGCGTCCCGACCTGGTCAACTGATCAGGACGGGTGTCCCAATCCGGGACGGGCGTCTCGAGCCACCAAAAGTTGTCCCACATCGAATTTTTCAGAGATTTTTACTCCAGGAAGCTGCTATAAATACCCCAGGCCTCCAGCAGTTGAAATCATCCCTCTCCACTTGATCTGAGTCATTCAGAAACTTCCAGTGTACAATTCTCGAGTACACAAGTCACTGAGAGACTCGGGTTTCGGTTTCAGTTTTCTTTCTTTCTTTATTGTTTCGTTTTCTTAGATTCTGAGAAATAGTCTCAGATCTTAGGCTTCGATAGATAGGTTCGTTTTTGGTATTCATAGAATACCGGGATTTCGTTAGGAGATCCTAAGAGAGAGATAGGGTGCGTGTTCTTAGTCAGATTAGGGCAATTTGCTTAAGCCCGGGATGTAAGATAAAGCAATTGCTACTAGGTCTGAGGAGCGTTCTCCGAAGGCTCTACCGAGCAGAGTAGGATCGAGCAGTCAGGAGCATACAGGAGCTGCAGCGCCGGCTGGACCTGCATAGAGTGGTGATTACTTTATGACAGTGGGTCCCCTAGACGAGGTTCTGTATGTTTAAGAATTGTTTTAACTAAATATTAATTTGAATATCAGATTACGATTCTTATGAATATCTGTTTTATATGTTGAAGTTGTTATGATTTTCCGGAAATGGCCACCTACTTAAATATTCATTATGTCTGCATGTCTATTGCCGTTCTTTTAAACTGAAATTAGGGTTATAGATAATTCCTAACCACGGTCTATTCATAACCTGTTTAGTTTAACAGGCATCAATTAGTATTGGTGTCTGCCATACTAGATAAAATAATCTGCGGAACACCCTGTTGGTTGAAAGTAGTCTAGGTAGGCTGAGTAGAGTGTTATGTCGGCGGTTATGAGACGAGCAGCATGATACCGAAGTGACATAGGGTACCGTTCATTGCTGACTTTAGTCCGAGCCGTGAGTAGGGCCATTACCCTTAACGATGGGGCGGTAGCGTAGAAACTTAGATGTGGTAGCCTTTAGGCACAGAACATAGTTGCAATCCAGGCCAAGACATGTCTAAAATACTCGAATATAGGTCAATCAACGTATAGTAACAATATAACATAGAATCAGGACTCATCTATAAAACACTTTTGGGATTAATTAGATTTAAACCTAGTGGAGAATGGATCACCCTCTCATCAAAGTACTTGATGAAGATTGCATAACTGGATCATAAGATAGGAGTTAGGATGAAAGGCTAGTTACTACTAAGCCGTTGCCACTTCCCTGGGAGTACGATATTTAACTTAATAAAATCGTAGATACTTTCCAACAGACTAGCTACACGATAGGTACTCTACCTTAGGTTCTGGCTGATTAAGTGACACCATAGAGACTAAATGTGACAATTAGTCAATCACAGTCCTTAATTATTCATAATCAACATAGGGTAAAATAACACCTATTTAGCACGTCAACCGGAATCGCATCAGATTTTTGGCGCCGTTGCCGGGGAAATATCATAATGAATTTAGGATTAAAGGCCACAATTCTAGAGACTTAAGATAGGTAACGTTAGTAACCTAGACCTTAGACCTAACACTTATTTTCTGCTAGTTAGACAATCAATTTCCGAAATATAGGATTATCATAACTAACTAATTTTAGACATTATCTAAAATTAAGACATTTAGGATAATCAAATTTTAGAAAATCATTCTAGAACCATATTGAGGAAATTTACCTGCTTTCTAAATTAAACATAAAAAGAAAAAAAATGTTAAAAATTTAAAATCCCAAAAAGAATGTATCTTTCTTGCTCAACGGTGAGTTATTCCTTTTCCCTATCTCTTGTTTTTTTAGTTGTTTTCTTAGTTGCTCTGTTTCGTGTTTTTCTTCCTTTATTTAATTTCGAAGAAATAAAAATGGAAATGAGGATAAAATATATTTTCTTCTGAGTTGTAAAATGTTGGCTTAGATTTTTATCGGGAAGAAATTCCATTTTAGAATTTTCTTAGAGTCATGCCTGCTTTATTAGGACGAGTTATGAAATAATTTTACCTTAATAGCCAGACCTTTGAATGTTCTATTGAAAAAAGGATGTTCCTTTTGTTTTGCTAATAATTGCATGAAATCTTTTAAACCAAAAGGAATTACTGCACCCATTATGGCATCAACAGATTGGAATCTGTTTTTTTTTAATTAATATGTGATGTAATGATGTAGTACGAGTTGTTTTAGGACAGAAGCTCGACGATGAAGGATCGAAGCTGACGTCATCCGTTCCAGTATCTAGAGCTTACAGAGTTAAGAATGCCTCAGCAATAGCACATGGCTAAGGTGAAGAGCTAATTGACAGATCAGAGAAGACCCTTCTGCTCGCGACATGAAGGGAGTTTTTCTAATCCTCATATTCCTTTTATTTTATTTGTTTTGTGTTCTGTTTTGCTATCCTTCTTGTTTTGTTGCCTTATTTTCTCTCTTACCCTTAGTTAGTCAAATAAGTGTGGGCTAAGAGTTTTCTATTTTGTTTTTATTTCTTATTTTCAAGTAAGTGTGGGGTAGCTAGACATGCATGAACACTGAGGACAGTGCCAGACTTAAGTGTGGGGTAGCAGTGCAAGGTGCACTGTAGCAGTTTGCAAAATTTTTTTGCATACTTTTGCTTGTTTCCCCGTATTTTCACACTATTCCAAAAAAATTTCAAAATTTTTCCGTCTTTCAGACTTCTAAATGCAGTATGCTTGGTTAAACAATTGCTTATATCTATGATATGCAGGTAGTATGTTATGGTTAGTAGGAGATAATTGATAACTATTGCTGAACCTATTGATTAGGAGCAGGGAATTCCTGATAATTGAGCACAACTTAGTCTGGATTAGAGACATCAACCAATTATCTTTTCAAAACATAACTAGATAAAATTAGACCAGTTGCAGGATGCATTGACAATTGGAATGACTAGATGAGACTCTGAGCCAAAAGTGAAAAAGAAAAAAAAGAGCTAATTAAAATAGGGTAGTTTGCCAGCGGCCTTCGCTACTCGAGCACCACTCCTTCGGGGAACTTAAAGCCTGATGCCCTAAGGTCGTGTAGATCTGGGAGTCATCGGAGTGGGACTCGCTACATGGGTAGTTGAAGTTGACGTGTTCTAAGCAGACTCAAAATACCCTAGAAAATCTATAAACGAAAGGAATCAATAAATGCTAAATGATAGAATCTGATCACCAAAGCTCAGAACTCAGAAAGTTATCTATTGTCAGTATGTCTAGCGATAGGTCAAAGTGTTATCTGGTAATAGTTAAGACAAGAGTTTATTGTGTTGACTATCTGGTCTGGACTAGTACACACACTACACATCAGGAAGACCTTATGACTAAGAGAAGAGTTCAACCTAGTTGTTAAATTGTTTTCTGCTCAATCCTAACAATCTACTAGAGACATTTGAGACCTTGTCATAGCAACCTAACCAGTCAGACCTGTGTTAAGAATTATCTGAATAATTTTTGGAATAAAAACATGACTAGGAATTTAAGTGACTGCACATATGATTTAGAATCACTAACTTCAGGTAGACTTTGCTTGAGGACAAGCAAAAAGCTAAGTGTGGGGTTATCTGATACGCGAAAATCATATACCTTTTTTAGCATGTTTTTATGTATGATTTAGGGTGAAATTGATAGGAAATCGATCTTAATTGATTCTTATTTACTCAATTTCATAGTTTTTATGATTTTGGAAGTGTTAGGTGAAAAGTAGATGAAAACAACAAATTTTGGGGCAAAAACGCAATTTTTGGAAATGTTGACTCGGTCAAAGGTTCAGGACGGGCGTCCCGAACCCGGGACGGGCGTCCCGACCAAGCCAAGCCACCGGGACGGGCGTCCCGACCTGGTCAAATGATCAGGACGGGCGTCCTAATCCGGGACGGGCGTCCCGAGCCGCCAGAAGTTGTCCCACATCGAATTTTTCAGAGATTTTCACTCCAGGAAGCTGCTATAAATACCCCAGGCCTCCAGCAGTTGAAATCATCCCTCTCCACTCAATCTGAGTCATTCAGAGACTTCCAGTGTACAATTCTCGAGTACACAAGTCACTGAGAGACTCGGGTTTCGGTTTCAGTTTTCTTTCTTTCTTTATTGTTTCGTTTTCTTAGATTCTGAGAAATAGTCTCAGATCTTAGGCTTCGATAGATAGGTTCATTTTTGGTATTCATAGAATACCGGGATTTTGTTAGGAGATCCTAAGAGAGAGATAGGGTGCGTGTTCTTAGTCAGATTAGGGCAATTTGCTTAAGCCCGGGATGTAAGGTAAAGCAATTGCTACTAGGTCTGAGGAGCGTTCTCCGAAGGCTCTGCCGAGCAGAGTAGGATCGAGCAGTCAGGAGCATACAGGAGCTGCAGCGCCGGCTGAACCTGCATAGAGTGGTGATTACTTTATGATAGTGGGTCCCCTAGACGAGGTTCTGTATGTTTACGAATTGTTTTATCTAAATATTAATTTGAATATCAGATTACGATTCTTATGAATATCTGTTTTATATGTTGAAGTTGTTATAATTTTCTGGAAATGGCCACCTGCTTAAATATTCATTATGTCTGCATGTCTATTGCCGTTCTTTTAAACTGAAATTAGGGTTATAGACAATTCCTAACCACGGTCTATTCATAACCTGTTTAGTTTAACAGGCATCAATTAGTATTGGTGTCTGCCATACTAGATAAAATAATCTGCGGAACACCCTGTTGGTTGAAAGTAGTCTAGGTAGGCTGAGTAGAGTGTTATGCCGGCGGTTATGAGACGAGTAGCATGATACCGAAGTGACATAGGGTACCGTTCATTGCTGACTTTAGTCCGAGACGTGAGTAGGGCCGTTACCCTTAACGATGGGGCGGTAGCGTAGAAACTCAGATGTGGTAGCCATTAGGCACAGAACATAGTTGCAATCCAGGCCAATACATGTCTAAAATACTCGAATATAGGTCAATCAACGTATAGTAACAGTATAACATAGAATCAAGACTCATATATAAAACACTTTTGGGATTAATTAGATTTAAACCTAGTGGAGAATGGATCACCCTCTCATCAAAGTACTTGATGAAGATTGCATAACTGGATCATAAGATAGGAGTTAGGATGAAAGGCTAGTTACTACTAAGCCATTGCCACTTCCCTGGGAGTACGATATTTAACTTAATAAAATCATAGATACTTTCCAACAGACTAGCTACACGATAGGTACTCTGCCTTAGGTTCTGGCTGATTAAGTGACACCATAGAGACTAAATGTGACAATTAGTCAATCACAGTCCTTAATTATTCATAATCAACATAGGGTAAAATAACACCTATTTAGCACATCAACCGGAATCGCATCAGATTTTTGGCGCCGTTGCCGGGGAAATATCATAATGAATTTAGGATTAAAGGCCACAATTCTAGAGACTTAAGATAGGTAACGTTAGTAACCTAGACCTTAGACCTAACACTTATTTTCTGCTAGTTAGACAATCAATTTCCGAAATATAGGATTATCAAGGCACCGGGATGGGCGTCCAGGACCCTGGACGGGCGTCCCGACCTGGTCAACAGATCAGGACGGGCGTCCCAATCCGGGACGGGCGTCCCGAGCCGCCAAAAGCTGTCCCACATCGAAGTTTTCAGAGATTTTCATTCCAGGAAGCTGCTATAAATACCCCAGGCCTCCAGCAGTTGAATTCATTCCTCTCCACTCCATCTGAGTCATTTACTGGTTTCCGGTGTACTCTTCTCTAGTACACAACTCACTTAGAGACTCGGATCTCATTTTTCTTTCTTATTAGTGTTTTGTTTTAGTTTCTGAGAAATAGTCTCAGATCTTAGGTTTCTATAGATAGGTTCGTTTATGGTATTCATAGAATACCCGCGATTTCGTTAGGAGATCCTGAGAGGGCTCTAGGCGTTCGAAGAGTCAGTCCACAGGGCTGGGCTTAATCTGGGTATTAAGGTAAAGCCCAGTTACTAGGCTGAGGAAGCGTCCTCCGAAGGTTCTGGTGAGCAGAGTCAGGGCAAGCAATACGACATATACAGCAGTACGCTCCGTCGGCGAGACTACGTAAATGGTGATTTCTTTATGGCATCAGTCCCCATGTCCCTCTCTTATATGTTGTTATTGTTTTGTTCTAAATACATATTATGAATACGAGATTATGATGTTTATGAATAGTTGTTTTATATGTTGACGTTATTATGTTTTTTCGGAAATAGCCACCTGCTAAATATTCACTATGTCTGCATGTTTAATGTGCTCTTTTAAACTAAAGTTAGGGTTATAGACAATTCCTAACCATGGTCTAATCATAACCTGTTTAGTTTAATAGGCATCAATTAGTATTGGTGTCTACCATGCTAGATAAAATAACATGTTGAACACCCTACCTGTTAAAGTAGTCTAGGTAGGGGCCGAGCTGAGTCCGATTATGCCGGCGGCTAGGGCAAGCGGTATGATCCCCGAAGTGACATAAGGCTTTCATGGATGCCTTCGTCCCGAACCGTGAGTAGGGCCGTCATTAAGGTAGGGCGGTTTATTAGAGACCTCGGATGTGGTACGCCTTTAGACACAGAACATAGTTGCAATCCAGGCTAAGATGCATCTAAAATATTCGAATTTAGGTCATTCAACATAGAGGAACAGTATAACATAGAATCAGAACTCATCTATAAAACACTGCTAGGATTAATTAGACTTAAAACTAGTGGAGAATGAACCACCCTCTCATCAAAGTATTTGATGACGATTGCATAACTAGATCATAAGATAAGAGTTAGGATACAAGGCTAGTTACTACTAAGCCATTGCCACTTCCCTGGGAGTACGATATTTATTTAATAAAATCGTAGATACTTTCCAACAGACTAGCTACACGATAGGTACTCTGCCTTAGGTTCTGGCTGATTAAGTGACACCATAGAGACTAAATGTGACAATTAGTCAATCACAGTCCTTAATTATTCATAATCAACATAGGGTAAAATAACACCTATTTAGCACATTGGTCGGAAACCCATTAGATTTTTGGCGCCGTTGCCGGGGAAATATCATAATGAATTTAGGACTCCTGATCAAAATTCTAGACACTGACCAAAATTCTAGATACTTATGATAGGTAACGGTAGTAACCTAGACTTTAGACCTCCACTTATCTTACGCTAGTTAGACAATCAATTTCCGAAATATAGGGTTATCATAACTAATTGATTTTAGATAATATCTGAAATTAAGACACTTAGGATAATCAAATTTTAGAAAATCATTCTAAAACCATATTGAGGAAATTTAACTGTTTTCGAAAAAAAAAAAGAAAAAAAATTTTAAAATTTAAAATCCCAAAAAGAATGTATCTTTCTTGCTCAACGGTGAGTTGTTCCTTTTCCCTATCTCTTGTTTTTTTAGTTGTTTTCTTAGTTGCTCTTTTTCATGTTTTTCCGCCTTTATTTAATTTCGAAGAAATAAAAATGGAAATGAGGATAAAATATATTTTCTTATGAGTTGTAAAATGTTGGCTTAGATTTTTATCGGGAAGAAACTCTAGTTTAGAATTTTCTTAGAGTCATGCCGGCCTTATTAGGATGAGTTTTTCCTTAATAGCCAGACCTTTGAATGTTCTATTGAAAAAAAAGGATGTTCCTTTTGTTATGTTGATAATTGCATGAGATCTTTTAAACCGAAAGGAATTACTGCACCCATTATGGCATCACCTGATTGAAATTTGCTTTTTCAATAATATGTGATGTAATGACGTAGTACGAATTGTTTTAGGACAGAAACATGATAAGAAAGTTCATGTATGATAAATTCCGATCTTAGCTGGTTTTGTCTAAAAACAATAGGTTTCCTGTGAAAAACAATTACATCATAGTAGTCGTGGAACACTTTTCAAAATGGCCTGAACCACAGGCATTACCTACTAATGATGTTAAAGTCATGTGCAGATTCTAGTTGTTTTCTAGATTCAGAGTGCCAATGTCTTAGGAAGAAACGTTCAGTCTGTGTATCAAATTTGTGAAGTCTGCTAAGTACCACACTTTAGCAGGGATTGCTATGGGAATGACTGACCATTCCAAAAGAGGTAGGAGTAGGTTACTGCAGAATGCTGCTCCAATGGGAAATGCATACAATTCCAACTAGAGGAATCATACGGGAATTAGCTGAGGAATAATTTGGAAGCTGGAAACTTTCAGAAGATACCACCACAGCAAAACCCCTACCTGCAGAATCAACAGATGAGATACTGGCAACAATTAAAGCCAGACCAGTGCAAGCAAGTGATCTACCAAGAGGTAACGAAGGGTCGAAGGATATAGAGGAATTTGGCGTTGTATCAGGAGCATAGCAATGGAGGAGCTTGTATTCCCTGCATACCAATCAGCTATGAGAAACTTCCCCGAGGAAGTCTCAAATACTTGGGCCCAGATCTACACAACTGGAGCCCCCTACCACCACAGCTTCGCCAAAACTTCAGGTATCTTTTCTTCCATTTGAGACTTGCATGCAATACCTTTACTAACATTGGCAAGAAGGCACACAAATCCCAAGAAGTCTCATTCCTAGACACGTTCCCCCTGGGCACGTTGCTATGATTATAAGAAATCTTACAAATGATTCGAGGAAGCAGTCCGTGGGGCTCGAGCCATTCATCAAATGAATAGGCCACTACTTGGAGCTCGACAATGAAGGATCGGAGGTGACGTCATCCGTTCCAATATCTAGAGCTTACAGAGTCAAGAGCGCCTCAGCAATAGCACATGGCTAAGGTAAAGAGCCAATTGATAGCCTAGAGAAAACCCTTCTGCTCGAGGCAAGAAGGGAGTTTTTCTAACCCTCATCTTCCTTTTATTTTCTTCATTTCGTGTTTTGTTATTTGTTATTTAATTCGTTACTTCATTTTCCTTCTTACCCTTAGTCAGTCAAATAAGTGTGGGGTAAGATTCTTTGCTGTTTTATTTCTTAATTTCAAATAAGTGTGGGGTAGCTAGATATGCATGAACACTGAGCACAATACCAGACTTAAGTGTGGGGTAGCAATGCACGGTGCACTGTAGCAGTTTTTGTATGCTTTTGCTTGTTTTTCCCCGTATTTTCACACCTCCAAAATTTTTTTTCAAAATTTTTTCCGTCCTTCAGACTTCTAAATGCAGTATGCTTGGTTAAACAATTGCTTATGTCTATGATATGTAGGTAGTATGTTATGGTTAGTAGGAGATAATTGATAGCTATCTTGGACTAATTGATTAGGGATAGGGAATTCCTGATAACTGAGCACAACTTTGTCTGGAGTAGAGAACTCAACCAATTACCTATTCGAGACTTAACTAGATAAAATTAGACCAGTTGTGGAGATATTGGCAGTTAGAATGACTAGATGAGACTCTGAGCTAGAAGTGAAAAGAAATTAAAGAAAGTTAATCAAATGAGGGTAGTTTGCCAGCGGCCTTCGCTACTCGAGCACCACTCCTTCGGGGAACTTAAAGCCTGATGCCCTAAGGTCGTGTAGATCTGGGAGTCATCGGAGTGGGACTCGCTACATGGGTAGTTGAAGTTGACGTGTTCTAAGCAGACTCAAAATACCCTGAATCTATAAAGAAAATAACTAAATGCTAAAACATTAAAAATCTGATCACCAAAGCTCAGAACTCAAAAAGTTGTCTGTTGCTAATATGTCTAGCGATAGGTCGAAGTGTTATCTGGTAGTAGTTAAGACAAGAGTACATTGTGTTCACTATCTGGTCTGGACTAGTACACACACTACACATCAGGAAGACCCTTGACTAAGAAAAAAGTCCAACCTAGTTGTTGATTTATTTTCTGCCTGATCATAACAAGCTACTAGAGACATTTGAGACCTTGTCATAGCAACCTAACCAGACAGACCTGTATTAAGACTTGTCTGAAGAATTTTTGGAATAAAAACATGTCTAGGAATTTAAGTAACTTCAAGTAGACTTTGCTTGAGGACAAGCAAAAAGCTAAGTGTGGGGTTATCTGATACGCGAAAATCGTATCACCTTTTTAGCATGTTTTATGTATGAATTTGGGTGAAATCGAGGGTAATTTGATCTTGATTGTTCATTATTCACTTAATTTCAAATGGTTTTATGATTTTGGAAGTGTCAGGTGAAAAGTAGACAAAAACAGCAAATTTTGGGGCAAAAACGCAATTTTTGGAAATGTTGACTCGGTCAAAGGTTCGGGACGGGCGTCCCGACCAAGTCAAGGCACCGGGACGGGCGTCCCGACCTGGTCAACAGATCAGGACGGGCGTCCCAATCC
>JAPHNG010000277.1:0-10000 GCA_027405835.1 Asclepias syriaca
AGTAGTAATATTTCAAACCAGCAAAGAATTTCTTCTTTTGCTGATAAGTCATATCACTTGGAACTTATTCAGTGACTAGATAATTTGCAATAAACCACAAATGAGAATTATTATACATAGCAAACAATGCAAATAAGTTTTCATCCAGAAATTTATCAGTATTACACTAGCCTCTAACTCGGGGTTTTCTAATCTAGACCAATGGTTTGCTTTCTAGATTTTCAACCCTTTTTCTTATCCCTTTATTCTATATCAAGTTCAAGTAACAATAAAACTTAACTTAATCAAGTATGGTTCATCATTAGTTTTAATGAACACAGATATCTTGGAGTGATCAGTGTCACCTATTGTTTCTAGACAAGACTAGATAAGATCGGAATTTATCATCCATGAAATTTCTTATCATCTTTCTGTCCTAAAACAATTCTTACTACATCATTACATCACATATTCATTCAAAAAACAGATTTCAATCAGGTGATGCCATAATGGGTGCAGTAATTCCTTTTGGTTTAAAAGTTCTCATGCAATTACTAGCAAAACAAAAGGAACATCCTTTTTTCAATAGAACATTCAGAGGTCTGGCTATTAAGGAAAAATTATTTCATAACTCATCCTAATAAAGCAGGTATGACTCTAAGAAAATTCTAAAATGGAATTTCTTTCCGATAAAAATCTAAGCCAAAATTTTACAACTCAGAAGAAAATATATTTTATCCTCATTTCCATTTTTATTCAAAATTAAATAATAAAAGAAAAACACAAAAAAGAGCAACTAAGAAAACAACTAAGAAAGAACAAGAGATAGGGAAAAGAACAACTTACCATTGAGCAAGAAAAATACAAATTTTTTTCGGGTTTTTAAATTATAAATTTTTTTTTCTTTTTATATATTTCGAAAGCACTTAAGTTCCCTCAATATGGTTTTAGAATGATTTTCTAAAATTTGATTATCCTAAGTGTCTTAATTCCAGATAACCTCTAAAATTAATTAGTTATGATAATCCTATATTTCGGAAAGTGATTGTCTAACTAGTGTAAGATAAGTGTAAGTCTAAGGTCTAGGTTACTACCGTTACCTATCATAAGCTTCTAGAATTTTGATCAGGAATCCTAAATTCATTATGATATTTCCCCGGCGACGGCGCCAAAAATCTGATACAGTTCCGATTGGTATGCTAAAAGATAGGCTTTATTTACTTATGTCGATTATGAGTAATTAAGGACTGAGTCTTACTAACTGTCACTTAGCATTCAATTATTGTCACTTAATAAACCAGAACCTAAGGCAGAGTACCTATTGTGTAGCTAGTCTGTTGGAAAGTATCTACGATTTTATTAAGTTAAATATCGTACTCCGAGGGAAGTGACAACGGCTTAGTAGTAACTAGCCTTTTATCCTAACACCTATCTTATGATCCAGTTATGCAATCTTCATCAAATAATTTGATGAGAGGGTGATCCGTTCTCCACTAGGTTTAAGTCTAATTAATCCTAGAAGTGTTTTATAGATGAGTCCTGATTCTATGTTATACTGTTCCTATATGTTGATTGACCTATATTCGAGTATTTTAGACATGTCTTGGCCTGGATTACAACTATGTTCTGTGTCTAAAGGCGTACCACATCCGAGGTTTCTAATAAACCACCCTACCTTAATGACGGCCCTACTCACGGTTCGAGACGAAGGCATCCATGAAAGCCCTATGTCACTTCGGGGATCATACCGCTTGCCCTAGCCGCCGGCATAATCGGACTCGGCTCGACTTACCTAGACTACTCTAACAAACAGGGTGTTCAGCAGGTTATTTTATCTAGCATGGCAGACACCAATACTAATTGATGCCTGTTAAACTAAACAGGTTATGACTAGACCGTGGTTAGGAATTGTCTATAACCCTAACTTTAGTTTAAAAGAGCACATTAGACATGTAGACATAGTGAATGTTAAGCAGGTGGCTATTTCTGGAAAAACATAACAACGTCAACATATAAAACAACTATTCATAAAAATCGTAATCTCGTATTCATAATAGATCTTTAGAACAACACAATAACAACATATAAGAGAGGGACACGGGGACTGATGCCATAAAGAAATCACCCTTTACGTAGTCTTGCTGACGGAGCGTACTGCTGTATAAGTCATATTGCTCGCCCTAACTCTGCTCGCCAGAACCTTCGGAGGACGCTTCCTCAGCCTAGTAACTGGGCTTTACCTTAATACCCAGCTTAAGCCCAGCCCTATAGACTGACTCTTCGAACGCCTAGAGCCCTCTTAGGATCTCCTAACGAAATCCTGGGTATTCTATGAATACCAGAAATGAACCTATCTATAGAAGCCTAAGATCTGAGACTATTTCTCAGAAACTAAAACAAAACACTAATAAGAAAGAAAACTGAGATCCGAGTCTCTGAGTGAGTTGTGTACTAGAGAAGTGTACACTAGAAACCACTTAATGACTCAGATCGAGTGGAGAGGAATGATTTCAACTCCTGGAGGCCTGGGGTATTTATAGCAGCTTTCTGGAGTGAAAATCTCCCAAACTTTCAATGTGGGACAACTTCTGGTGCTTCGGGACTCCCGTCCTGGATTGGGACGCCCATCCTGGTGGTTTGACTGGGTCAGGACGCCCGTCCCGAACCGTTGACCAAGTCAGCATTTCCAATAATTGCATTTTTACCCCAAAATTTGCTGTTTTCGTCTACTTTTCACCTGACACTTAAAAATCCAAAATCAAAAACTGTGAAATTGAGTAAATAACAATCAATTAAGATCGATTTCCTATCAATTTCACCCTAAATCATACATAAAAACATGCTAAAAATGGTATATGATTTTCGTGTATCACTTGCAGAGTCAAGAACACCTCAGCAATAGCACATGGCTAAGGTTAAGAGCCAATTGACAGATCAGATAAGACCCTTCTGCTCGCGACATGAAGGGAGTTTTTCTAATCCTCATATTCCTTTACTTTACTTTTATTTTCTTTGTTTTGTGTTCTGTTTCGTTATTTCCATTATCCTTCTTGTTTTGTTGCTTTATTTTCTCTCTTACCCTTAGTTAGTCAAATAAGTGTGGGGTAAGACTTCTTTATTTTGTTTTCATTTCTTCTTGTTTGCAAATAAGTGTGGGGTAGTTTAGATATGCATGAACACTGAGGACAGTGTCAGACTTAAGTGTGGGGTAGCAGTTCACGGTGCACTGTAGCAGTTTGCGATAATTTTTTTTTTTGCATGATTTTGCTTGTTTTCCCCGTATTTTCACACCCTTCCAAAAAATTTCAAAATTTTTCCGTCTTTCAAACTTCTAAATGCAGTATGATTGGTTAAACAATTGCTTATGTCTATGATAGGTTGGTAGCATGTTATGGTTAGTAGGAAACAATTCATGACTATTTCTGAACCTATTGATTAGGAGTAGGGAATTCCTGATAATTGAGCACAACTTAGTCTGGATTAGAGACATCAGCCAATTAGCTTTTCAAAACTTAACTAGATAAAATTAGACAGTTGTAGGATGCATTGACAATTAGAATGACCAGATGAGACTCTGAGCTAAAAGTGAAAAGAAAAGAAAAACAAATTTGAGAAAATAGGGTAGTTTGCCAGCGACCTTCGCTACTCGAGCACCACTCCTTTGGGGAACTTAAAGCCTGATGCCCTAAGGTCATGCAAGTTGGGAGTCATCGGAGTGGGACTGGCTACAGGTAGACTTTACTTGAGGACTAGAAATTTTAAGTGACTGCACATATGATTTAGAATCCCTAACTTATGGTAGACTTTGCTTGAGGACAAGCAAAAAGCTAAGTGTGGGGTTATCTGATATGCAAAAATCATATCACTTTTTCGGCATGTTTTATAGACATAATTTAGGGTGAAATTGATAGGAAATCGGTCTTAATTGATAGTTATTAACTCAATTTCACAGGTTTTATCATTTTGGAAGTGTCAGGTGAAAAGTAGACGAAAACAACAAATTTTGGGGCAAAAATGCAATTTTTGGAAATGCTGACTTGGTCAACAGTTCGGGACGGGCGTCCCGACCTAGTCAAAGCACCAGGACGGCCTTCCCAATCCAGGACGGGCGTCCCGAAGCACCAGAAGTTGTCCCACATTGATACGCAAAAATCGTATCACCTTTTTAGCATGTTTTTATATATGATTTAGGGTGAAATTGAGGGTAAATTGATCTTAATTGTTTATTATTTACTTAATTTCACAGTTTTTATGATTTTGGAAGTGTCAGGTGAAAAGTAGACGAAAACAGCAAATTTTGGGGAAAAAACGCAATTTTTGGAAATGCTGACTTGGTCAAAGGCTCAGGACGGGCATCCCGAATCCGGGACGGGCGTCCTGACCCAGTCAAAGGACCGGGACGGGCGTCCAAGACTCGGGATGGGTGTCCCGACTTGGTCAACAGATCAGGACGGGCGTCTCAATCCGGGACGGGCATCCCGAACCCCTAAATCAAGTCCCACATCGAATTTTTGATGAAAAATCACCCCGGGAAGCTGCTATAAACACCCCAGGCCTCCAGCAGTTGAATTCATCCCTCTCCACTCGATCTGAGTCATTCAGTGGTTTCTAGTGTACAATTCCCTAGTACACAACTCACTCGGAGACTTAGATTTCAGTAAAAGTTTTCTTTCTTTCCTTTTTGTTTTCGTTTTTCTAGTTTCTGAGAAATAGTCTCAGATCCTAGGGTTCGATAGATAGGTTCGTTTCTGGTATTCATAGAATATTTGGGATTTCGTTAGTTGATCCTAAGAGGGCTCTAGGCGTTCGAAGAGTCAGTCCACAAGGCTAGGCTTAAGCTGGGTATTAAGGTAAAGCCCAGTTACTAGGCTGAGGAAACGTCCTCCGAAGGTTCTGGCGAGCAGAGTTGGGGCGAGCAATACGACATATACAGCAGTACGCTCCGTCGGCGAGACTACGTAAATGGTGATTTCTTTATGGCATCAGTCCCCATGTCCCTCTCTTATATATTGTTATTGTGTTGTTCCAAAAATTGATTATGAATACGAGATTACGATTTGTATGAATATTTGTTTTATATGTTGAAGTTGTTATATTTTTCCAGAAATGACCACCTGCTTAATATTCACTATGTCTGCATGTCTAATGTGCTCTTTTAAACTAAAGTTAGGGTTATAGACAATTCCTAACCACGGTCTAATCATAACCTGTTTAGTTTAACAGGCATCATTAGTATTGGTGTCTGCCAATGCTAGATTAAAATAACCTGCAGAACACCTGTTTGTTAGAGTAGTCTAGGGAGGGGCCGAGCTGGGTGTTTATGCCGGCGGCTAGGGCGAGCGGCATGATCCGAAGTGACATAGGGCTTTCATGGAGCCTTAGCTCGAACCGTGAGTAGGGCCGTCATTAAGGTAGGGCGGTTTATTAGAGACCTCGGATGTGGTACGCCTTTAGACTCAGAACATAGTTGCAATCCAGGCTAAGATATATCTAAAACACTCGAATATAGGTCAATCAACATATAGGAACAGTATAACATAGAATCAAGACCTCATCTATAATGAATTTAGGATTCCTGATCAAAATTCTAGAGACTTATGATAGGTAACGGTCGTAACCTAGACCTTAGACTTACACTTATCTTACACTAGTTAGACAATCACTTTCCTAAATATAGGGTTATCATAGCTAATTAATTTTAGATGTTATCTGGAATTAAGACATTTAGGATAATCAAATTTCAGAAAATTATTCTAGAACCATATTGAGGGATTTAATTGCTTTCGGAATATTAAAAGAAAAAAAATTTGTTTAAAATTTAAAAACCGAAAAAAAAATTGTATTTTTCTTGCTCAATGGTAAGTTGTTCTTTTCCCTATCTCTTGTTCTTTCTTAGTTGTTTTCTTAGTTGTACATTTTTCTTGTTTCCTATTTTTCGGAGAAATAAAAATGGAAATGAGGATAAAATATATTTTCTTTTGAGTTGTAAAATTTTGGCTTAGATTTTTATTGGAAAGAAATTCCATTTTAGAATTTTCTTAGAGTTATGTCGGCTTTATTAGGATGAGTTATGAAATAATGTTTCCTTAATAACCAGACCTTTGAATGTTCTATTGAAAAAAAGGATGTTCCTTTTGTTTTGCTGATAATTGCATGAGAACTTTTAAACCAAAAGGAATTACTGCACCCATTATGGCATCACCTGATTGGAATCTGCTTTTTGAATTAATATGTGATGTAATGATGTAGTACGAATTGTTTTAGGACAGAAACATGATAAGAAAGTTCATGCATGATATATTCCGATCTTATCTAGTCTTGTCTAGAAACAATAGGTGACACTAATCACTCCAAGATATCTGTGTTCAATAAAACTAATGTTGAACCATCCTTGATTAAGTTAAGTTTTATTGTTACTTGAACTTGATATAGAATAAAGGGATAAGAAAAAGGGTTGAAAATCTAGAAAGCAAACCATTGGTCTAGATTAGAAAACCCCAAGTTAGAGGGTAGTGTAATACTGATAAATTTTTGGATGAAAACTTATTTGCATTGTTTGCTATGTATAATAATTCTCACCTGTGGTTTATTTCAAATTATCTAGTCACTGAATAAGTTCCAAGTGATATGACTTATCAGCAAAAGAAGAAATTCTTTGCTGATTTGAAATATTACTACTGGGCAGTTTCTCTTCTATTTCAAATTTTTGGCAGATCAGTTGATCAGAAGACGTGTCTCGAAAGACGAAGGCCACAAAATTTTGGAGCATTGTCATCAAGGATCTACAAGAGACAATTGACTGCTATCAACACTGTCCGGAAAGTGTTGAAAGCAAGATCTTGTTGACCCACCATATTCAAGGACTTTTGTATCTCTGATACAGTCTTGCGATGCTTGCCAAATAACAGGTAGCACATCTTCCAGAGATCATCTACCCCAGCGACGTACACAGAATGTTGCAACCGTTGATATCAGGGGTATTTCGAATCCTTTTCTCTTCTTCCTTTGAACATAATTACATCATAGTAATCGTGGAACACTTTTCAAAATGGCCTGAACCACAGGCATTACCTACTAATGATGTTAAAGTAATGTGCAGATTCTAGTTGTTTTCCAGATTCAGAGTGCCGATGTCTTAGGAAGAAATGTTCAGCATGTGTATCAAATCTGTGAAGTCTGCTAAGTACCACACTTTAGCAGGGATTGCTATGGGAATGACTGACCATTGATACGCGAAAATCGTATCACCTTTTTAGCATGTTTTTATATATGATTTAGGGTGAAATTCAGGGTAAATTAATCTTAATTGTTTATTATTTACTTAATTTCACAATTTTTATGATTTTGGGAGTGTCAGGTGAAAAGTAGACAAAAAAAGCAAATTTTGGGGCAAAAATGCAATTTTTGGAAATGTTGACTTAGTCAAAGGCTCAGGACGGGCGTCCCGACCCAGTCAAAGCACCGGGACGGGCGTCCAGGACTCGGGATGGGCATCCCGACTTGGTCAACAGACCAGGACGGGCGCCCCAATCTGGGACGGGATTCCCGAACCCCCAGATCAAGTCCCACATCAAATTTTTGATGAAACATCACCCCGGGAAGCTGCTATAAATACCCCAGGCCTCCAGCAGTTGAAATCATTCCTCTCCACTCGATCTGAGTCATTAAGTGGTTTCCAGTTTACACTTATCTAGTACACAACTCACTCAGAGACTCGGATCTCAGTTTTCTTTCTTGTTAGTGTTTGTTTTAGTTTCTGGGAAATAGTCTCAGATCTTAGGCTTCTATAGATAGGTTCGTTTCTGGTATTCATAGAATACCCGAGATTTCGTTAGGAGATCCTAAGAGGGCTCTAGGCGTTCGAAGAGTCAGTCCACAGGGATGGACTTAAGCTGGGTATTAAGGTAAAGCCCAATTACTAGGCTGAGGAAGCGTCCTCCGAAGGTTCTGTCGAGCAGAGTCGGGTCAAGCAATACGGCATATACAGCAGTACGCTCCATCGGCGAGACTTCGTAAAGGGTGATTTCTTTATGGCATCGGTCCCCCGTCCCTCTATATGTTGTTATTGTGTTGTCCAAATAAAGTTTTGAATACCAGATTATGATTATTATGAATATTGTGATATATGTTGAAGTTATTATGTTTTTCTAGAAATGGCCACCTGCTTAAATATCTTATGTCTGCATGTCTAATGCCGTTCTTTTAAACTGAAATTAGGGTTATAGACAATTCCTAACCACGGTCTATTCATATCTGTTTAGTTTAACAGACATCAATTAGTAGTGTCTGCCATACTAGATAAAATAATTTGCGGAACACCTGTTGGTTTGAAAGTAGTCTAGGTAGGCTGAGTAGAGTGTTATGGGCGGTTATGAGACGAGCAGTATGATCCCCGAAAGTGACATAGGGTTCATTGCTAATTTTGTCCGAGCGAGTGCGTAGGGTCGTTACCCTTAACGATGGGGCGGGGTGGTAGCGTAGAGACTCAGATGTGGTACACCTTTAGACTCAGAAATAGTTGCAATCCAGGCCAAGACATGTCTAAAATACTCGAATATAAGTCAATCAACATATAGTAACAGCATAACATAAAATCAGGATCTCATCTATAAAACACTTTCAGGTTTGGTTAGACTTAAACCTAGTGGAGAATGAATCACCCTCTCATCAAAGTTATTGATGAAGATTGCATAACTGGATTACAAGATAAGAGTTAGGAATAAAGGCTAGTTACTACTAAGCCGTTACCACTTCCCTAGGAGTACGATATTTATTTAATAAAATCGTAGATACTTTCCAACAGACTAGCTACACGATAGGTACTCTGCCTTAGATTCTGGCTGATTAAGTGACACCATAGAGACTAAATGTGACAATTAGTCAATCACAGTCCTTAATTATTCATAATCAACATAGGGTAAAATAACACCTATTTAGCATATCGACCGGAACACATCAGATTTTTGGCGCCGTTGCCGAGGAAATATCATAATGAATTTAGGACTCCTGATCAAAATTCTAGCCACTGATCAAAATTCTAGATACTCATGATAGGTAGCGGTAGTAACCTAGACCTTAGACCTAACACTTGTTTTATGCCAGTTAGACAATCAGTTTCCGAAATATAGGATTATCATAACTAATTGATTTTAGATAATATCTGAAATTAAGACCTTAGGATAATCAAATTTTAGAAAATCATTCTAAAACCATATTGAGGAAATTTAAACTTTCGGAAAAAAAAAGAATTTTTTTTTAAATTTTAAATCCAAAAGAATGTATTTTTCTTGCTCAATGGTAAGTGTTCTTTTCCCTATCTCTTGTTCTTCTTAGTTGTTTTCTTAGTTCTACATTTGCTCTTTTTCGGGTATTTCTATTTGTTAATTTCGAAAAAATAAAAATGGAAATGAGGATAGAATATTTTTCTGATTTGTCAAATTTGGCTCAGATTTTAATCGGAAGAAATATCATTATGGAATTTTCTTAGGTCATGCTTAGTTTATTAGACGGAATCATGAAATAAATTTTCTTAATAGACAAACCTCTGAGTATTCTAATGGAAAGGATGTTCCTTTTGTTTGATGATAAATGCATGAGATTGTTTAAACCAAAAGGAATTACTGCACCCATTATGACATCACCTAATTGGAATTTGCTTGGTGAATTAATATGTGATGCTAGTGACCATGTAGTAATGCTTGTTTCAGGAAATAGGCATGATTAGAACTTCATACAAGTAAGACCTTTTACTGATTTTTTGTAGAACCTTACCACCACTGAAAAGGGATTACTAGTTATTGCATATGCCTATGATACATTCATGCCATGCCTAGTCTAAACAATAGGTTACACCGATCACTTGAGATATCTGTGTTCAATAAAACTAATGTTGAACATAGTGATTAAGTTAGGTTTTATTGTTATTTGAATTTGATATAGAATGAATGGATAAGAAAAAGGGTTGAAAATCTAGCAAGCAAACCATTGGTCTAGATTAGAAAACCCCGAGTTAGAGGCTAGT
>JAPHNG010000280.1:0-46477 GCA_027405835.1 Asclepias syriaca
TTTTCTACATCTACATCACTCATTCCATTGAAACCGCTCTGGGGATTGAGTCCATCAAGAATTTGCTTACCCATGTCTGACATACCCCCGTAAAATTGCTGAATCAGCAATGCCTCGGTAAGTCCATGTTGGGGGCAGAGCCTGAGTAGTTCTTTGAATCTGTCCCAAGCTTCGATCACTGTCTCATCAGCAGCTTGAGTGAAACTAGACAGAGCCCTTCGATATTCTAGGACTCTTGCTGCAGAGTAGTACTCTTCTAGGAAGGCTTTGCTTAACTCGTCCCAAGAGGTAATGGAGTTAGTAGGTAGCTCGGCCAACCATCTCTTAGCTCTGTCCCTAAGTGAGTAGGGAAAAAGGTTGAGTTTAGTTATTTCTGCAGTATGATCTCCCTTGAGGCCTCGCAGAGATAAGAGAAATCAGATAGGTGTTCCAGCAGATTTTCGGCTGCAGTTCCTCCAAACTGAACTCGATTTATAATTAGCTGGATCACATTAGGTTTAAGATCATAGCGAGGGTTCCCAGGGATTCGGATGGCAGATGAGACTGGGATAGTCTGTGGCTGGATGTAGAATTCAAGGGTAGGTCTTTCAGCAGCCATTTCTGTTCTTCGCTATTAGCTGCGAATGATTCGTTCAGGATTCTCAACTGGTGTTTCAAGGTTAGCTTCTGAAGATCGAGTCATGCAACTACAGAGAAGAACACGTTTTAGCCTGAGCGAACTGGTTAGTGGGTTACAGGGAGAGTGAAAACTTAAAAATTTGGAACAAAAACGAATAACTACTCACAAGGAGAAAACCAAAGGATAGGGAAAAGAGAATAACTTACCATTTAACAGAAAAAGTACAAATTTTTTCGGATTTTTAGATTTTTTAAAAAAAAAATTTTTTTTCTTTTAATATTTTGAAAGCACGTAAATTCCCTCATATGGTTCTAGAATAATTTTCTAAATTTGATTATCCTAAATGTCTAATTTCAGATAACATCTAAAATTAATTATTTATGATAATCCTATATTTCGGAAACTGATTGTCTAACTGGTATAACATAAGTGTTAGTCTAAGGTCTAGATTACTACCGTTACCTATCATAAGTCTCTAGAATTTTGATCAGGAATCCTAAATTCATTATGATATGTCCCCGGTAACGGCGCCAAAAATCTGATGCGGTTTCCGACCGATATGCTAAATAGGTGTTATTTTACCCTATGTTGATTATGAATAATTAAGGACTGTGATTGACTAATTGTCACATTTAGTCTTATGGTGTCACTTAATCAGCCAGAACCTAAGGCAGAGTACCTATCGTGTAGCTAGTCTATTGGAAAGTATCTACGATTTTATTAATTTAATTATCGTACTCCCAAGGAAGTGGCAACGGCGTAGTAGTAACTAGCCTTTTATCCTAACTCCTATCTTATAATCCAGTTGCAATCTTCATCAAATACTTTGATGAGAGGGTGATCCATTCTCCACTAGGTTTAAGTCTAATTAATCCTAAAAGTGTTTTAAAGATGAGTTCTGATTCTATGTTATACTGTTCCTATATGTTGATTGACCTATATTCGAGTGTTTTAGATATATCTTAGCCTGGAATGCAACTATGTTCTGTGTCTAAAGGTGTACCACATCTGAGGTCTCTACGCTACCGCCCCATCGTTAAGGTAAACGGCCCTACTCACGGCCCGGATTAAAGTCAGCAATGAACGGTACCCTATGTCACTTCGGGGTCATGCTGCTCGTCGCAAAACCGCCGGCATAACTCTCTACTCAGCCTACCTAGACTACTCTAACAAACAAGGTGTTCCGTTGGTTATTTTATCTAGTATGGCAGACACCAATACTAATTGATGCCTGTTAAACTAAACAGGTTATGGATAGACCGTGGTTAGGAATTATCTATAACCCTAGTTTTAGTTTAAAAGAGACTTACATTAGACATGCAGACATAATGAATATTTAGCAGGTGGCTATTTCCGGAAAAACATAAAAACTTCAACATATAACACAACTATTCATAAAATCGTAATCTGATTTTCATAATTCATATTTAGAACAAAGCAATAACACATATAAGAGAGGGACATGGGGACCGATGCCATAAAGAAATCACCCTTTACGAAGTCTTGCCTACAGAGCGTACTGCTGTATACGTCGTATTGCTCGCCCTGACTCTGCTCACCAGAACCTTCGGAGGACGCTTCCTCAGCCTAGTAGCTAGACTTTACCTTACGTCCTGGGCTTAAGCCTAGCCCTGTGGACTGACTCTTCGAACGCCTAGAGCTCTCTTAGGATCTCCTAACGAAATCCCGGGTATTCTATGAATACCAGAAACGAACCTATCTATAGAAACCTAAGATCTGAGACTATTTCTCAGAAACTAAAACAAACACTAATAAGAAAGAAAACTGAGATCCGAGTCTCTGAGTGAGTTGTGTACTGGAAAATTGTACACTGGAAACCACTTAATGACTCAGATCGAGTGGAGAGGGATGAATTCAACTGCTGGAGGCCTGGGGTATTTATAGCAGCTTCCCGGAGTGAAAATCTCTAAAAATTCGATGTGGGACAGCTTCTGGCGGCTCGGGACGCCCGTCCCGGATTGGGACGCCCGTCCTGGTCTGTTGACCAGGTCGGGACGCCCGTCCCTGGTTCTGGACGCCCGTCCCTCTGGCTTGGCTTGGTCGGGACGCCCGTCCCGGACCTTTGACCGAGTCAACATTTCCAAAAATTGTGTTTTCCCCAAAATTTGCTGTTTTCGTCTACTTTGCACCTGACACTTCCAAAATCATAAAAACTGTGAAATTAAGTGAATAATGCACAATCAAGATCAAATTGCCCTTGATTTCACCCAAATTCATACGTAAAAACATGCTAAAAAGGTGATACGATTTTCGCGTATCAGATAACCCCACACTTAGCCTTTTGCTTGTCCTCAAGCAAAGTCTACCTGAAGTTACTTAAATTCCTAGTCATGTTTTTATTCCAAAAATTCTTCAGACAAGTCTTAATACAGGTCTGTCTGGTTAGGTATGACAAGGTCTCAGATGTTTTTGTAGCTTGTTATGATCAGGCAGAAAACAAATCAACAACTAGGTTGGTCTTTTTTCTTAGTCACAGGGTCTTCCTGATGTGTAGTGTGTGTACTAGTCCAGACCAGATAGTCAACACAATGTACTCTTGTCTTAACTACTACCAGATAACACTTCAACCTATCGCTACACATATTAACAACAGACAACTTTTTGAGTTCTGAGCTTTGGTGATCAGATTTTTAATGTTTTAGCATTTAGTTATTTTTTTTATAGATTTAGGGTATTTTGAGTCTGCTTAGAACACGTCAACTTCAACTACCCATGTAGCGAGTCCCACTCCGATGACTCCCAGATCTACACGACCTTAGGGCATCAGGCTTTAAATTCCCCGAAGGAGTGGTGCTCGAGTAGCGAAGGCCGCTGGCAAACTACCCTTATTTGATTAACTATCTTTTGTTTCCTTTCACTTTTAGCTCAGAGTCTCATCCAGTTATTCTAATTGTCAAAACATCCACAACTGGTCTAATTTCATCTAGTTCAGTCTTGAAAAGGTAATTGGATGAGGTCTCTAATCCAGACAAAGTTGTGCTTAGTTATCAGGAATTCCCTATTCCTAATCAATTAGTCTAAGATAGCTATCAACTATCTCTTACTAATCATAGCATACTACCTACATATCATAGACATAAGCAATTGTTTAACCAAGCATACTGCACTTAGAAGTCTGAAAGACGGAAAAAGTTTGAAAATTTTTTTTGGAAGGGTGTGAAAATACGGGGAAAACAAGCAAATTCATGCGAAAAATTTTGCAAACTGCTACAGTGCACCGTGCACTGCTACCCCACATTTAAGTCAGGCACTGTCCTCAATGTTCATGCATATCTAATGACCCCACACTTATTTGAAAACAAGAAATAAAACACAATTAAAAGATCCTTACCCCACACTTATTCAACTAACTACGGGTAAGAAGGAACATAGAAATAACAAAAACAAGAAATAAAATGAAAGAGATACTCCCTTAGTCTGTGAAGTCCACAATCTGCTCGGACGAGTCAAACGGCTCTCTGTAAATCTTTAGGCGTTGTCCGTTTACTTTTTGAATAATACCGTCAGAATCCATGATGTCACATGCTCCGAAAGGTGATACTTCCTTGATTGTGAACGGTCCTGACCAATAGCTACGCAGCTTTCCTGGGAAAAATTTTAAACGTGAGTTGTACAACAATACCTTATCACCTGGTTCAAAATTTTTCTGGGCTCTGAGTCGTCTGTCATGCCGGAGTTTACTTGTCATTTTGAACTGATGTGAGTTCTCATAGGCTTTGAGCCTCCACTCATCCAATTCGTTGAGCTGTAAAATCCGGTGTTCCTTAGTCAAATTATCGTCGAGATTGCATTTTCGTACTGCCCAGTAAGCTCTGTGTTCAAGTTCAACCGGAAGGTGGCATGCTTTTCCGTAGACTAGTCGATAGGGTGAGAACCCCGT
Source organism: Asclepias syriaca (assembly GCA_027405835.1). Taxonomy (NCBI): domain Eukaryota; kingdom Viridiplantae; phylum Streptophyta; class Magnoliopsida; order Gentianales; family Apocynaceae; genus Asclepias; species Asclepias syriaca. Next base: position 4,521 of record JAPHNG010000280.1, read on the forward strand.
AGTGGTCTTGTATGCTGTACGGAAGGCCCATAATGCATCCTCCAGTTTATTGGCCCAATCCTTACGGTTAACACCCACGGTCTTTTCTAGGATTCTCTTTATGCCCCTATTGGTTACCTCAGCCTGCCCGTTGGTTTGAGGATGGTAGGCTGTGGAAATGCGATGCTGAATTCCGTACTGCTGGAGTACTTTCTGCAATTGAGAGTTGCAGAAGTGCGTACCTCGATCACTGATTAGGGCTTTTGGACATCCAAACCTGGCGAAAATCTGCTTAAGGAATCTGCATACGGCTCGAGCATCATTAGTAGGTAGGGCCTGTGCCTCAGGCCATTTTGAAAAATATTCTACAGCTACTAAGATGTACTTCATACCAAAAGAGGAAGGAAACGGACCCATGAAATCTATACCCCATATGTCAAATATTTCTACACTTTGAATTGCCTGTTGGGGTAGATTATCTCGAGAAGATATGGTTCCCGCTTTCTGACAGGCATCGCACGATCCTGTAAATGCTGCGGCGTCTTTGAATATGGTGGGCCAGTAAAAGCCTGCTTCTAATACTTTTCGGGCGGTGTTGGCTGCAGCTAAGTGACCGCCTGTTGGTCCGCAGTGACAATGTTCCAGAATTTGGAAACCTTCTTCTTGAGATACACATCTTCTGATCATCTGATCTGCACATATTTTAAATAGAAAAGGATCTTCCCAATAGTAATATTTCAGGTCAGCAAAGAATTTTTTCTTTGTTGAGCAGTGATATCACTAGGGAGAGTCCGGGCTGCCAAGTAATTTGCTATATCTGCAAACCAAGGGGGTGAGAAAATAGCAAATAATGCACATAGATTCTCATCCGGGAATTTATCAGATATGATTGTCTCATCAATGGATTCTAGGGTCGGATTTTCTAACCTAGACAAGTGGTCTGCGGCTAAGTTTTCTGCCCCTTTCTTATCCCGATTTCTATGTCAAATTCTTGAAGCAATAAAACCCATCTAATCAATCTTGGTTTTGCGTCGGTTTTATTGAACAAGTATTTTAGTGCCGAATGATCAGTATAAACAATAGTTTTAGACAAGACTAGATAGGATCGAAACTTATCAAATGCATATACTACTGCTAATAATTCCTTTTCTGTCGTAGTGTAATTTTCCTGAGCATCAGTTAAGGTTTTACTAGCATAATATATTACATGAAATTTCTTATCATGTCTTTGTCCTAAAACTACTCCTACTGCATAGTCACTAGCATCACACATAAGCTCAAAAGGGAGACTCCAGTCTGGTGACGTCATGATGGTGCAGTAGTTAAGAGTTCCTTAAGTCTATTAAAAGCTTTTAGACATTTCTCATCAAAGACAAATGGAACATCTTTTCCGAGTAAATTGGTCAACGGCCTGGCTATTAATGAAAAATCTTTTATGAACCTACGATAAAAGCCAGCGTGTCCCAAAAAACTCCTAACGGCTCTCACATTTTTGGGAGGAGGTAGTTTTGAAATAACTTTCAATTTTTGCCTTATCTACTTCCATACCTAGGTGTGAGATCTTATGTCCTAAAACGATTCCCTCTTTTACCATGAAGTGATTTTTCCCAATTTAAAACCAGGTTAGATTTTATACAACGTTTCAACATTAACTCCAAGTTCTTTAGACAAACCTCAAATGTATTACAAAAACAGAAAAGTCATCCATAAATACTTCCATAGATTTTCCTAACATGTCCTCAAAGATAGCAGTCATACAACGTTGAAATGTAGCAGGTGCATTACACAAACCAAAAGGCATTCTTCTATATGCAAATGTTCCGAAAGGGCATGTGAATGTAGTTTTATGCTGGTCCTCAGGGGAAATAGGAATTGAAAATAGCCAGAAAACCCATCAAGAAAGCAATAAAACATGTGTCCAGATATCTTTCTAACATTTGGTCAATAAAAGGAAGGGGAAAGTGATCTTTTCGTGTGGCCGTATTTAATTTTCTATAGTCTATGCATACACGATGACCAGTTACAGTTCTTGTAGGGATTAGTTCATTATGCTCATTCCTAACAACTGTATAAATAACACACCGCCTTTCTTAGGTACTACCGCACCGGGCTTTACCCACTCACTATCTGAGATAGGGAGATAAGTCCTGCATCTAACAGTTTAATGACTTCTTTCTTAACAACATCACACACATTAGGATTCAACCTCCTTTGAGGTTGCACACATGGCTTATACTCATTTTCTAGAAGAATCTTATGCGAACAAAAGCTTGGATTAATACCTGGGATATCCGCAGTTTTGTAGGCAAAGGCTCTTCTATGCTTTCTACACATGTCTACAGTCAGCTTCCTTTGTTCTGCAGTCAGATCAGCTGCAAGAACAATGGGAAGTTTCTTGTTGTCATCTAGGAATTTGTAGCACAGATGAGTGGGTAGTTCCTTCAGTTCCAAGTCTGGTGGATCTTCAAACGAGGTTCGCTCTTTCTTCATCTCATCATCACCTATCTCAGTGAAACTATCAGAAGTAATTTCATTTTCAGAAGAGCTAAGTTCAGACTCCTCTAATTCTAGGGAGTCCTCACTTAGAATTTGATAGTTTGAGCATAGGTCTGTCACGTTAATTGCAATCAAGTGTTCCATGGCATCCACACAAAATCAAGTATCATCTAAATGCATGGGATACCTAAGGGTCTCATTTAGATCAAAAGTGATGTCATCATTTCCTACCCTTAACTTGATTTGACCATTACTGACGTCTATTAATGCTTTTGAGGTAGCTAGAAATGGTCGACCTAGGATCAGGGGCACTCCTCCTTCCCCATTCATGTCCATGACAACGAAATCCACAGGAAATACAAATTTTCAGACCTTTACTAAGAGATCTTCAATTATTCCCTTGGGGATTTTGACTGTCCTGTCTGCAAGTTGTATGCACATCCTAGTCGTTTTCAAATCATGCAATCCTAATTTATCAAATAAACTAGATGGCATAAGATTAATACTACCTCCTAAGTCTGCTAATGCATGCATGTTAGTAATATTTCCAATTGTACATGCCAAGCTGATACGCGAAAATCGTATCACATTTTTAGCATGTTTTATATATGTTTTAATGTGAAATTGAGAGTAAATTGACATTAATTGTTTACTATTTACTTGATTTCACGGTTTTTATGATTTTGGAAGTGTCAGGTGAACAGTAGACGAAAACAGCAAATTTTGGGGCAAAAACGCAATTTTTGGAAATGTTGACCGGACAAAGGTCCGGGACGGGCGTCCCGAACCCAGTCAAACCGCCAGGACGGGTGTCCTGAACCGGGACGGGCGTCCCGAACCTGGTCAACGAATCAGGACGGGCGTCCCGAACCGGGACGAGCGTCCCGAGCTGCCAGAAGCTGTCCCACATCGAATTTTTCAGAGATTTTCACTCCGGGAAGCTACTATAAATACCCCAGGCCTCCAGCAGTTGAATTCATCCCTCTCCACTCGATCTGAGTCATTAAGTGGTTTCCAGTGTACAATTTTCCAGTACACAACTCACTCAGAGACTCGGATCTCAGTTTTCTTTCTTATTAGTGTTTGTTTTAGTTTCTGAGAAATAGTCTCAGATCTTAGGTTTCTATAGATAGGTTCGTTTCTGGTATTCATAGAATACCCGGGATTTCGTTAGGAGATCCTAAGAGAGCTCTAGGCGTTCGAAGAGTCAGTCCACAGGACTAGGCTTAAGCCCAGGACGTAAGGTAAAGTCTAGCTACTAGGCTGAGGAAGCGTCCTCCGAAGGTTCTGGTGAGCAGAGTCAGGGCGAGCAATACGACATATACAGCAGTACGCTCCGTAGGCGAGACTTCGTAAAGGGTGATTTCTTTATGGCATCGGTCCCCATGTCCCTCTCTTATATGTGTTATTGCTTTGTTCTAAATATGAATTATGAATATCAGATTACGATTTTATGAATAGTTGTGTTATATGTTGAAGTTTTATGTTTTTCCGGAAATAGCCACCTGCTAAATATTCATTATGTCTGCATGTCTAATGTAAGTCTCTTTTAAACTAAAACTAGGGTTATAGACAATTCCTAACCACGGTCTATTCATAACCTGTTTAGTTAACAGGCATCAATTAGTATTGGTGTCTGCCATACTAGATAAAATAACCAACGGAACACCTTGTTTGTTAGAGTAGTCTAGGTAGGCTGAGTAGAGAGTTATGCCGGCGGTTTTGCGACGAGCAGCATGACCCCGAAGTGACATAGGGTACCGTTCATTGCTGACTTTAGTCCGGGCCGTGAGTAGGGCCGTTTACCTTAATGATGGGGCGGTAGTGTAGAGACCTCAGATGTGGTACACCTTTAGACACAGAACATAGTTGCATTCCAGTCTAAGATATATCTAAAACACTCGAATATAGGTCAATCAACATATAGGAACAGTATAACATAGAATCAGAACTCATCTTTAAAACACTTTTAGGATTAATTAGACTTAAACCTAGTGGAGAATGGATCACCCTCTGATGCGATTCCGGTCGACATGCTAAATAGGTGTTATTTTACCCTATGTTGATTATGAATAATTAAGGACTGTGATTGACTAATTGTCACATTTAGTCTCTATGGTGTCACTTAATCAGCCAGAACCTAAGGCAGAGTACCTATCGTGTAGCTAGTCTATTGGAAAGTATCTACGATTTTATTAAATAAATATCGTACTCACAGGGAAGTGGCAACGGCTCAGTAGTAACTAGCCTCTTATCCTAACTCTTATCTTATGATCCAGTTATGCAATCTTCATCAATATCTTTGATGAGAGGGTGATCCATTCTCCACTAGGTTCAAGTCTAATTAATCCTAAAAGTGTTTTAAAGATGAGTTCTGATTCTATGCTATACTGTTCCTATATGTTGATTGACCTGTCTTCGAGTATTTTAGATGCATCTTAGCCTGGATTGCAACTATGTTCTGTGTCTAAAGGCGTACCACATCCGAGGTCTCTAATAAACCGCCCTACCTTAATGACGGCCCTACTCACGGTTCGGGACGAAGGCATCCATGAAAGCCCTATGTCACTTCGGGGATCATACCGCTTGCCCTAGCCGCCGGCATAATCGGACTCAGCTCGACTCCTACCTAGACTACTTTAACAAGCAGGGTGTTCAGCATGTTATTTTATCTAGCATGGCAGACACCAATACTAATTGATACCTGTTAAACTAAACAGGTTATGATTAGACCGTGGTTAGGAATTGTCTATAACCCTAACGTTAGTTTAAAAGAGCACATTAAACATGCAGACATAGTGAATATTTAGCAGGTGGCTATTTCTAGAAAAACATAATAACTTCAACATATCTAACAAATATTCATAAAAATCATAATCTGGTATTCAGAACTGTTATTTGGACAAACACAATGACAACATATAAGAGAGGGACAGGGGGACCGATGCCATAAAGAATTCACCCTTTACGAAGTCTCGCCGATGGAGCGTACTGTTGTATATGCCGTATTGCTTGACCCGACTCTACTCACCAGAACCTTCGGAGGACGCTTCCTCAGCCTAGTAGCTAGACTTTACCTTACATCGTGGGCTTAAGCCTAGCCCTGTGGACTGACACTTCGAACGCCTAGAGCCCTCTTAGGATCTCCTAACGAAATCCCGGGTGTTCTATGAACACCAGAAACGAACCTATCTATAGAAGCCTAAGATCTGAGACTATTTCTCAGAAACTAAAACAAACACTAATAAGAAAGAAAACTGAGATCCGAGTCTCTGAGTGAGTTGTGTACTGGAAAATTGTACATTGGAAACCACTTAATGACTCAGATCGAGTGGAGAGGGATGATTTCAACTGCTGGAGGCCTGGGGTATTTATAGCAGCTTCCTGGAGTGAAAATCTCCAAAATTCGATGTGGGACAACTTCTGGCGGCTCGGGACGCCCGTCCCGGTTCGGGACGCCCCCTGATTCGTTGACCAGGTTCGGGACGCCCGTCCTGGCGGTTTGACTGGGTCGGGACGCCCGTCCCGGACCTTTGACTGGGTCAACATTTCCAAAAATTGCGTTTTTGCCCCAGAATTTGCTGTTTTCGTCTACTTTTCACCTGACACTTCCAAAATCATAAAAACCGTGAAATCAAGTAAATAGTAAACAATTAATGTCAATTTACTCTCAATTTCACATTAAAACATATCTAAAAACATGCTAAAAATGTGATACGATTTTCGCGTATCAGATAACCCCACCCTTAGCTTTTTGCTTGTCCTCAAGCAAAGTCTACATGGAGTTAGTGATTTTAAACCGTAGTGCAGTCACTTAAATTCCTAATCATGTTTTTATTCCAAAAATTCTTCAGACAATTCTTAACACAGGTCTGACTGGTTAGGTTGCTATGACAAGGTCTCAAATGTTTCTAGTAGCTTGTTATGATCAGGCAGAAAACAAATCAACAACTAGGTTGGACTTTTTCTTAGTCACAGGGTCTTCCTGATGTGTAGTGTGTGTACTAGTCTAGACCAGATAGTCAACACAATGAACTCTTATCTTAACTGCTACCAGATAATACTTCGACCTATCGCTAGACACACTGACAACAGATAACTTTCTGAGTTCTGAGCTTTGGTGATAAGATTTTAATGTTTTAGCACTTAGTTATTTTCTTTATAGATTCAGGGTATTTCGAGTCTGCTTAGAACACGTCAACTTCAACTACCCATGTAGCGAGTCCCACTCCGATGACTCCCAGATCTACACGACCTTAGGGCATCAGGCTTTAAATTCCCCGAAGGAGTGGTGCTCGAGTAGCGAAGGCCGCTAGCAAACTACCCTATTGTAATTAACTTCCTTAAGTTCTTTTCACTTTTAGCTCAGAGTCTCATCTAGTCATTCTAACTGCCAATATATCCACAACTGGTCTAATTTTATCTAGTGGAGTCTCGAATAGGCAATTGGTTGAGGTCTCTAATCCAGACAAGGTTGTGCTCAGTTATCAGGAATTCCCTATTCCTAATCAATTAGTCCAAGATAGCTATCAATTATCTCCTACTAACCATAACATACTACCTACATATCAAAGACATAAGCAATTTGTTTAACCAAGCATACTGCATTTAGAAGTCTGAAAGACAGAAAAAAGTTTGAAAAGTTTTTTGGAAGGGTATGAAAATACGGTGAAAACAAGCAAAATCATGCAAAATTTTTGCCAACTGCTACAGTGCACCGTGCACTGCTACCCCACACTTAAGTCTGACACTGTCCTCAGTGTTCATGCATAGCTAAACTACCCCACACTTATTTGCAAACAAGAAGAAATGAAAATAAAACAAAGAACTCTTACCCCACACTTATTTGACTAATTCAGGGTAAGAGAGAAAATAAAACAAGAAGGATAATAGAAATAGCAAAACAGAACACAAAACAAAGAAAACAAAAGTAAAGGATCATGAGGATTAGAAAAACTCCCTTCATGTCGCGAGCAGAAGGGTCTTCTCTGATCTGTCAATTGGCTCTTCACCTTAGCCATGTGCTATTGCTGAGGTGTTCTTGACTCTGCAAGCTCTAGATATTGGAACGGATGACGCCAGCTCCGATCCTTCATTGTCGAGCTCTAGGTAGTGGCATATCCATTTGATGAATGACTCAAGCCCCAAGGACTGTTTCCTCGAATCATCTACAAAGTTTCTCGTAATCGTAGCAACGTGTCCAGAAGGAACGTGTCTAGGAATGAGACTTCTTTGGATTGGTGTGCCTACCTGCCAATGTTAGTAAAGGTATTGCATGCAAGTCTCGAATGGAAGAAAAGATACCTGAAGTTTTGGCGAAGCTGTGGTGGTAGGGGGCTCCAGTTGTGTAGATCTGGGCCCAAGTATTTGAGACTTCCTCGAGGAAGTTTCTCACAGCTGATTGGTATGCAGGGAATGCAAGCTCCTCCATTGCTATGCTCCCGACACAATGCCAAATTCCTCTATATCTGCCGACCGTTCGTTACCTCTTGGTAGATCACTTGCTTGCACTGATCTGGCTTTAATTGTAGCCAGTATCTCATCTATTGATTCTGCGAGTGTGGGTTTTGATGTGGTGGTGTCTTCTGAAAATTTCCAGCTTCCGAATTACTCCTCAGCTAAATCCCGTACGATTCCTCTAGTTGGGATTGTATGCGTTTCCCATTGGAGCAGCATTCTGCAGTAACCTACTCCTACCTCTTTTGGAATGGTCAGTCATTCCCATAGCAATCCCTGCTAAAGTGTGGTACTTAGCAAACTTCACAGATTTGATACACAGGCTGAACATTTCTTCCTAAAACATTGGCACTCTGAATCTGGAAAACAACTAGAATCTGCACATGACTTTAACATCATTAGTAGGTAATGCCTGTGGTTCAGGCTATTTTCGAAAAGTGTTCCACGACTACTATGATGTAATTATGTTCAAAGGAAGAAAGGAAAAGGATTCGAAACAGAGTGATCGGTGTAACCTATTGTTTTTAGACAAGACTAGATAAGATCGGAATTTATCATGCATGAACTTTCTTATCATCAAACAATTCGTACTACATTATTATCACATATTAATTCAAAAAAGATTTCAATCAGGTGATGCCATAATGGGTGCAGTAATTCCTTCCGGTTTAAACAATCTCATGCATTTATCATCAAACAAAAGGAACATCCTTTCTCATTAGAATACTCAGAGGTCTGTCTATTAAAGAAAATTTTATTTCATGATTCTGTCTAATAGACTAAGCATGACCTAAGAAAATTCCACAATGATATTTCTTCCAGATTAAAACCTTAGCCAAAAATTGACAACTCAGAAAAATATTCTATCCTCATTTCCATTTTTATTTTTTCGAAAAAGAGCAACAAATGTACAACTAAGAAACAACTAAGAAAGAACAAGAGATAGGGAAAGAACAACTTACCATTGAGCAAGAAAAATACATTCTTTTTGGATTTTAAATTTTTAACATTTTTTTTTCTTTTTATGTTTAATTTAGAAAGCAGGTAAATTTCCTTAATATGGTTTTAGAATAATTTTCTAAAATTTGATTATCCTAAGTGTCTTAATTTCAGATATTATCTAAAATTAATTAGTTATGATAACCCTATATTTCGGAAATTGATTGTCTAACTAGTATAAGAGAAGTGTTGGGTTAAGGTCTAGGTTATTACCGTTACCTATCATAAGTCTCTAGAATTTTGATCAGGAATTCTATATTCATTATGATATTTCCCCGGCAACGGCGCCAAAAATCTGATGCGATTCCGGTCGACATGCTAAATAGGTGTTATTTTACCCTATGTTGATTATGAATAATTAAGGACTGTGATTGACTAATTGTCACATTTAGTCTCTATGGTGTCACTTAATCAGCCAGAACCTAAGGCAGAGTACCTATCGTGTAGCTAGTCTATTGGAAAGTATCTACGATTTTATTAAATAAATATCGTACTCGCAGGGAAGTGGCAACGGCTTAGTAGTAACTAGCCTCTTATCCTAACTCTTATCTTATGATCCAGTTATGCAATCTTCATCAATATCTTTGATGAGAGGGTGATCCATTCTCCACTAGGTTCAAGTCTAATTAATCCTAAAAGTGTTTTAAAGATGAGTTCTGATTCTATGCTATACTGTTCCTATATGTTGATTGACCTGTCTTCGAGTATTTTAGATGCATCTTAGCCTGGATTGCAACTATGTTCTGTGTCTAAAGGCGTACCACATCCGAGGTCTCTAATAAACCGCCCTACCTTAATGACGGCCCTACTCACGGTTCGGGACGAAGGCATCCATGAAAGCCCTATGTCACTTCGGGGATCATACCGCTTGCCCTAGCCGCCGGCATAATCGGACTCAGCTCGACTCCTACCTAGACTACTTTAACAAGCAGGGTGTTCAGCATGTTATTTTATCTAGCATGGCAGACACCAATACTAATTGATACCTGTTAAACTAAACAGGTTATGATTAGACCGTGGTTAGGAATTGTCTATAACCCTAACGTTAGTTTAAAAGAGCACATTAAACATGCAGACATAGTGAATATTTAGCAGGTGGCTATTTCTAGAAAAACATAATAACTTCAACATATCTAACAAATATTCATAAAAATCATAATCTGGTATTCAGAATGTTATTTGGACAAACACAATGACAACATATAAGAGAGGGACAGGGGTATTTATAGCAGCTTCCTGGAGTGAAAATCTCGAAAAAATTCGATGTGGGACAGCTTCTGGCGGCTCGGGACGCCCGTCCCGGTTCGGGACGCCCGTCCCGATTCGTTGACCAGGTTCGGGACGCCCGTCCCGGTTCAGGACGCCCGTCCTGGCGGTTTGACTGGGTCGGGACGCCCGTCCCGGACCTTTGACCGGGTCAACATTTCCAAAAATTGCGTTTTTGCCCCAGAATTTGCTGTTTTCGTCTACTTTTCACCTGACACTTCCAAAATCATAAAAACCGTGAAATCAAGTAAATAGTAAACAATTAATGTCAATTTACTCTCAATTTCACATTAAAACATATATAAAAACATGCTAAAAATGTGATACGATTTTCGCGTATCACCCTCTCATCAAAGTATTTGATGAAGATTGCATAACTGGATTATAAGATAGGAATTAGGATAAAAGGCTAGTTACTACTAAGCCGTTGCCACTTCCCTGGGAGTACGATAATTAAATTAATAAAATCGTAGATACTTTCCAATAGACTAGCTACACGATAGGTACTCTGCCTTAGGTTCTGGCTGATTAAGTGACAACATAGAGACTAAATGTGACAATTAGTCAATCACAGTCCTTAATTATTCATAATCAACATAGGGTAAATAACACCTATTTAGCACGTCAACCGGAATTGCATCAGATTTTTGGTGCCGTTGCCGGGGACATATCATAATGAATTTAGGATTATTGGCCACAATTCTAGAGACTTATGATAGGTAACGGTAGTAACCTAGACTTTTGATTTACACTTATGTTATACCAGTTAGGCAATCACTTTCCTGAATATAGGATTATCATAACTAATTAATTTTAGATGTCATCTGAAATTAAGAGACTTAAGATAATCAAATTTTAGAAAATTATTCTAGAACTATATTGAGGAAATTTACCTGCTTTCTAAATAAATTTTAAAATCCATAAAAATATTTTTCTCGTTTTTCTTCACTTTCCTATGTTTGTTATTTGTTATTTCTAACCAGACTTTGCACTCAAAGATGAAGGGAACAAGAGCCCAGGATACTCTGGACGAAGTAGAACATAACACTTCCCCAGAAATCCAAACAATTCCTTCTTCTCCCGAATACACTCCTGCTTCTCCCGAATACACTCCTGCCTCTCCCGAATACACTCTTGCTTCTCCCGAATATACTCCTAAATCTCCCGAGTACACCCCGAAATCTCCTGAATATACTCCTGCATCCCCCGCACCTAACAACCAACCACCTTCATCAGAGGATAGCACTGACAGTTCTCAATCAGCCTTGGCTGCCCGGGTAGATGCTATATCTCACAGGATAAGCGCTATGACTCAGACAATACCGGGCGGACTAAGACGATCATATCAGGCTGTTCTAACCTTAAGTTCTGAAGTAACCCAACTCAGAACCACAATAGAATGCCAAAATGTACAATTACTCTGAGAGATGATGGAAATCTTGAAGGAACAAAGGAACCAGCAGGAGGAAATGCAAACAATACGCATAGAAATGCGAAGCATTCGGACAGAACTACAGGAGATCAGAGATAGGATTCGTTAAAAACGGAAGATTCTTTTACTTTTATTTTCAGCAAATAATAAGTTTGAACTGAAACTTGAATAATTGACCCATATTTTTCTATTTTTCAAACATTTTTAAAGGATCCTTTATTTTCAACAATTTTCTTCAGACATTTTATTTCTATGAAAAACGAAAATTTTGCAATTGCAGTTTATTTTTCATTAACTAAATTGTATAAACTCAAATTTTTGTTTTTCTTGCTGAATTTAAATAGGAATAAAATTAGGGTAGTATGATTTTCGAAAAAGTGAGACTGAGGAATTTTTGCATAGAGTTTTTAACAACTTCTGAATTTCATTGGATAAACATGAAGCCTTGTTAAAAATTATGATTATTTTTGGTATATTGAGATTTGCAGGAATTAGGAAAAAAAAATTTATATTTTCGGAATTGGCACGCGTCCCAAATGTTGGGTCTAAAGTCTAGGTTACTACCGTTACCTATCATAAGTATCTAGAATTTTGATCGGTGTCTAGAATTTTGATCAGGAGTCCTAAATTCATTATGATATTTCCCCGGCAACGGCGCCAAAAATCTGATGCGATTCCGGTTGACGTACTAAATAGGTGTTGTTTTACCCTATGTCGATTATGAGTAATTAAGGACTGAGTCTTACTAACTGTCACTTAGCATTCAATTATTGTCACTTAATCAACCAGAACCTAAGGCAGAGTACCTATCGTGTAGCTAGTCTGTTGGAAAGTATCTACGATTTTATTAAGTTAAATATCGTACTCCCAGGGAAGTGGCAACGGCTTAGTAGTAACTAGCCTTTTATCCTAACTCCTATCTTATGATCCAGTTATGCAATCTTCATCAAATACTTTGATGAGAGGGTGATTCATTCTCCACTAGGTTTAAGTCTAATTAATCCTAGAAGTGTTTTATAGATGAGTCCTGATTCTATGTTATACTATTCCTATATGTTGATTGACCTATATTCGAGTATTTTAGACATGTCTTGGCCTGGATTGCAACTACGTTCTGTGTCTAAAGGCTACCACATCTGAGTTTCTACGCTACCGCCCCATCGTTAAGGGTAACGGCCCTACTCACGGCTCGGACTAAAGTCAGCAATGAACGGTACCCTATGTCACTTCGGTATCATGCTCGTCTCATAACCGCCGGCATAACACTCTACTCAGCCTACTAGACTAGTCAACCAACAGGGTGTTCCGCAGATTATTTTATCTAGTATGGCAGATACCAATACTAATTGATGCCTGTTAAACTAAACAGGTTATGAATAGACCGTGGTTAGGAATTGTCTATAACCCTAATTTCAGTTTAAAAGAACGGCAATAGACATGCAGACATAATGAATATTTAAGCAGGTGGCCATTTCCAGAAAATCATAACAACTTCAACATATAAAACATATATTCATAAGAATCGTAATCTGATATTCAAATTAATATTTAGATAAAACAATTCGTAAACATACAGAACCTCGTCTAGGGGACCCACTGTCATAAAGTAATCACCACTCTATGCAGGTCCAGCCGGCGCTGCAGCTCCTGTATGCTCCTGACTGCTCGATCCTACTCTGCTCGGCAGAGCCTTCGGAGAACGCTCCTCAGACCTAGTAGCAATTGCTTTACCTTACATCCCGGGCTTAAGCAAATTGCCCTAATCTGACTAAGAACACGCACCCTATCTCTCTCTTAGGATCTCCTAACGAAATCCCGGTATTCTATGAATACCAAAAATGAACCTATCTATCGAAGCCTAAGATCTGAGACTATTTCTCAGAAACTAAAACAAAACACTAACAAGAAAGAAAACTGAGATCCGAGTCTCTGAGTGAGTTGTGTACTAGAGAATTGTACACTGGACACCACTAAATGACTCAGATCGAGTGGAGAGGGATGATTTCAACCTGGAGGCCTGGGGTATTTATAGCAGCTTTCTGGAGTGAAAAATTCCAAAACATTCGATGTGGGACAAATTCTGTGCTTCGCGGTTCGGGACGCCCGTCCTGGTGGCTTGACTGGGTCGGGACGCCCGTCCCGGACCGTTGACCAAGTCAACATTTCCAAAAATTGCATTTTGCCCCAAAATTTGCTGTTTTCGTCCAATTTGCTCCTGAAACTTCCAAAATCGAAATTTAAGCAATATTATGTCAATTTGATTCAATTAAGATCAAATACATTCAAATATGGCCCTAATTTATGTCTAAAAACATGCTAAAAAGGGTATATGATTTGTGCACATCAAATAACCCCACACTTAGCTTTTGCTTGTCCTCAAGCAAAGTCTACCTGAAGTTAGTGATTTTAAATCATATGTGCAGTCACTTAAATTTTCTAGTCATGTTTTTATTCCAAAAAGTATTCAGATAATTCTTAACACATGTCTGACTGGTTAGGTTGCTATGACAAGGTCTCAAATGTCTCTAGTAGATTGTTAGGATTGAGCAGAAAACAATTTAACAACTAGGTTGAACTCTTCTCTTAGTCATAAGGTCTTCCTGATGTGTAGTGTGTGTACTAGTCCAGACCAGATAGTCAACACAATAAACTCTTGTCTTAACTATTACCAGATAACACTTCGACCTGTCACTAGACACACTGACAACAGATAACTTTCTAAGTTCTGAGCCTTGGTGATCAGATTTAATTATTTAGCTCTTATTGATTTCTTTCGTTTATAGATTTTCTAGGGTATTTTGAGTCTGCTTAGAACACGTCAACTTCAACTACCCATGTAGCGAGTCCCACTCCGATGACTCCCAGATCTACACGACCTTAGGGCATCAGGCTTTAAGTTCCCCGAAGGAGTGGTGCTCGAGTAGCGAAGGCCGCTGGCAAACTACCCTATTTTAATTAGCTCACTTTTTTTTCTTTTTCACTTTTGGCTCAGAGTCTCATCTAGTCATTCCAATTGTCAATGCATCCTGCAACTGGTTTAATTTATCTAGTTAAGTTTTGAAAAGGTAATTGGTTGAGGTCTCTAATCCAGACTAAGTTGTGCTCAATTATCAGGAATTCCCTACTTCTAATCAATGGGTTCAGCAATAGTTATCAATTATCTCCTACTAACCACAACATACTACCTACATATCATAGACATAAGCAATTGTTTAACCAATCATACTGCATTTAGAAGTCTGAAAGAATGAAAAATTTTGAAAAAAATTTGGAAGGGTGTGAAAATACGGGGAAAACAAGCAAAATCATGCAAAAAAATTTTCAAAAACTACTACAGTGCACCGTGCACTGCTACCCCACACTTATTTCTGACACTGTCCTCAGTGTTCATGCATATCTAGACTACCCCACACTTATTTGAAAACAAGAAACAAAAACAAAATAGAAAACTCTTACCCCACACTTATTTGACTAACTAAGGGTAAGAGAGAAAATAAAACAACCAAAGAAATAACAAAACAGGACACCAAACAAAGAAAATAAAAGTAAAGGAACATGAGGATTAGAAAAACTCCCTTCATGTCGCGAGCAGAAGGGTCTTCTCTGATCTGTCAATTGGCTCTTCACCTTAGCCATGTGCTATTGATGAGGCATTCTTGACTCTGTAAGCACTAGATACTGTAACGGATGATGTCAGCTTCGATCCTTCATTGTCGAGCTCCAGGTAGTGGCCTATTCATTTGATGAATGGCTCGAGCCCCACGGACTGCTTCCTCAAATCATTTGTCAGATTTCTCACAATCATAGCAACGTGTCCAAGAGGAACGTGTCTAGGAATGAGATTTCTTGGGATTTGTGTGCCTTCCTGCCAATGTTAGTAAAGGTATTGCATGCAAGTCTCGAATGGAAGAAAAGATACCTGAAGTTTTGGCGAAGCTGTGGTGGTATGGGGCTCCAGTTGTGTAGATCTGGGCCCAAGTATTTGAGACTTCCTCGGGGAAGTTTCTCACAGCTGATTGGTATGCAGGGAATGCAAGCTCCTCCATTGCTATGCTCCCGACACAATGCCAAATTCCTCTATATCTGTCGTCTGTTCGTTACCTCTTGGTAGATCACTTGCTTACACTAGTCTGGCTTTAATTATTGCCAGTATCTCATCTATGGATTCTGCGAGTGTGGGTTTTGCTGTGGTGGTGTCTTCTGAAAGTTTCCAGCTTCCGAATTACTCCTCAGCTAAATCCCATATGATTCCTCTAGCTGGGATTGTATGCGTCTCCCATTGGAGCAGCAATCTGCAGTAACCTACTCCTACCTCTTTTGGAATGGTCAGTCATTCCCATAGCAATCCCTTCTAAAGTGTGGTACTTGGCAGACTTCACAGATTAGATACATAGACTGAGCCTTTCTTCCAAAGACATCGGTACTCTGAATCCCTGATATCAACGGTTGCAACATTCTGTGTACGTCGCTGGGGTAGATGATCTCTGGAAGATGTGTTACCTGTTATTTGGCAAGCATCGTAGGACTGTATCAGAGATACAAAAGTCCTTGAATATGGTGGGTCAACAAGATCCTGCTTTCAACACTTTCCAGACAGTGTTGATAGCAGTCAATTGGTCTCCTGTAGATCCTCGATGACAATGCTCCAAAATTTTGTGGCCTTCGTCTTTCGAGACACGTCTTCTGATCAACTGATCTGCCAAAAATTTGAAATAGAAGAGAAACTGCCCAGTAGTAATATTTCAAATCAGCAAAGAATTTCTTCTTTTGCTGATAAGTCATATACTTGGAACTTATTCAGTGACTAGATAATTTGAAATAAACCACAGATGATAATTATTATACATAGCAAACAATGCAAACAAGTTTTCATCCAAACATTTATCAGTATTACACTAGCCTCTAACTCAGGGTTTTCTAATCTAAACCAATGGTTTGCTTTCTAGATTTTCAACCCTTTTTCTTACCCCTTCATTCTATATCAAACTCAAGTAACAATAAAACCTTACTTAATTAATTATGGTTCAGTATCAGTTTTATTGAACACAAACATCTCAGAGTGATCAGTGTAACCTATTATTTTTAGACAAGACTAGATAAGATTAGGATTTATCATACATGAACTTTCTTATCATGTTTCTGTCTAAAACAATTCTTACTACATCACATATTCATTCAAAAAGCAGATTTCAATCAGGTGATGTCATAATGGGTGCAATAATTCCTTTTGGTTTTAAAAATTCTCATGCAATCATCAGCAAAACAAAAGGAACATCCTTTTTCCAATAGAACATTCAAAGGTCTGGCTATTAAAGAAAAACTATTTCATAACTCATCCTAATAAGACCGGCATGACTCTAAGATAATTCTAAAATAGAGTTTCTTCCCGATAAAAATCTAAGCCAACATTTTACAACTCAGAAGAAAATATATTTTATCCTCATTTCCATTTTTATTTCGTCGAAATTAAATAAAGGAAGAAAAACACGAAAAAGAGCAACTAAGAAAAAAAAACAAGAGATAGGGAAAAGGAACAACTCATCGTTGAGCAAGAAAGATACATTCTTTTTGGGATTTTAAATTTTTAACATTTTTTTTCTTTTTATGTTGAAAGCAGGTAAATTTCCTTAATATGGTTTTAGAATAATTTTCTAAAATTTGATTATCCTAAGTGTCTTAATTTCAGATATTATCTAAAATTAATTAGTTATGATAATCCTATATTTCGGAAATTGATTGTCTAACTGGTATAACATAAGTGTTGGGTCTAAAGTCTAGGTTACTACCGTTACCTATCATAAGTATCTAGAATTTTGATCGGTGTCTAGAATTTTGATCAGGAGTCCTAAATTCATTATGATATTTCCCCGGCAACGGCGCCAAAAATCTGATGCGATTCCGGTTGATGTACTAAATAGGTGTTGTTTTACCCTATGTCGATTATGAGTAATTAAGGACTGAGTCTTACTAACTGTCACTTAGCATTCAATTATTGTCACTTAATCAACCAGAACCTAAGGCAGAGTACCTATCGTGTAGCTAGTCTGTTGGAAAGTATCTACGATTTTATTAAGTTAAATATCGTACTCCCAGGGAAGTGGCAACGGCTTAGTAGTAACTAGCCTTTTATCCTAACTCCTATCTTATGATCCAGTTATGCAATCTTCATCAAATACTTTGATGAGAGGGTGATTCATTCTCCACTAGGTTTAAGTCTAATTAATCCTAGAAGTGTTTTATAGATGAGTCCTGATTCTATGTTATACTATTCCTATATGTTGATTGACCTATATTCGAGTATTTTAGACATGTCTTGGCCTGGATTGCAACTACGTTCTGTGTCTAAAGGCTACCACATCTGAGTTTCTACGCTACCGCCCCATCGTTAAGGGTAACGGCCCTACTCACGGCTCGGACTAAAGTCAGCAATGAACGGTACCCTATGTCACTTCGGTATCATGCTGCTCGTCTCATAACCGCCGGCATAACACTCTACTCAGCCTACCTAGACTACTTTCAACCAACAGGGTGTTCCGCAGATTATTTTATCTAGTATGGCAGACACCAATACTAATTGATGCCTGTTAAACTAAACAGGTTATGAATAGACCGTGGTTAGGAATTGTCTATAACCCTAATTTCAGTTTAAAAGAACGGCAATAGACATGCAGACATAATGAATATTTAAGCAGGTGGCCATTTCCGGAAAATCATAACAACTTCAACATATAAAACATATATTCATAAGAATCGTAATCTGATATTCAAATTAATATTTAGATAAAACAATTCGTAAACATACAGAACCTCGTCTAGGGGACCCACTGTCATAAAGTAATCACCACTCTATGCAGGTCCAGCCGGCGCTGCAGCTCCTGTATGCTCCTGACTGCTCGATCCTACTCTGCTCGGCAGAGCCTTCGGAGAATGCTCCTCAGACCTAGTAGCAATTGCTTTACCTTACATCCCGGGCTTAAGCAAATTGCCCTAATCTGACTAAGAACACGCACCCTATCTCTCTCTTAGGATCTCCTAACGAAATCCCGGTATTCTATGAATACCAAAAATGAACCTATCTATCGAAGCCTAAGATCTGAGACTATTTCTCAGAAACTAAAACAAAACACTAACAAGAAAGAAAACTGAGATCCAAGTCTCTGAGTGAGTTGTGTACTAGAGAATTGTACACTGGACACCACTAAATGACTCAGATCGAGTGGAGAGGGATGATTTCAACTCCTGGAGGCCTGGGGTATTTATAGCAGCTTTCTGGAGTGAAAAATTCCAAAACATTCGATGTGGGACAAATTCTGGTGCTTCGGGACGCCCGTCCTGGATTGGGACGCCCGTCCTGGTGGCTTGACTGGGTCGGGACGCCCGTCCCGGACCGTTGACCAAGTCAACATTTCCAAAAATTGCATTTTTGCCCCAAAATTTGCTGTTTTCGTCCAATTTGCTCCTGAAACTTCCAAAATCGAAATTTAAGCAATATTATGTCAATTTGATTCAATTAAGATCAAATACATTCAAATATGGCCCTAATTTATGTCTAAAAACATGCTAAAAAGGGTATATGATTTGTGCACATCAAATATCAGGAGAGATGTCACAGATACATCAGACGCACGATACTGACGGGCAGAAAATTGGATTGGGCAGCAGTACAGACACTGGGAGTAGAGGCTGAGGTCAGACGCATACTCGACGTACCACCTTACAGTCGAGTATTCATCGTCACAGAGCCCACATACTTGGAGCTGGTATGTGAGTTCTATGCGTCCTTTGCATGCCACCAGGAGCAGATCACATTCCGCTTAGGCGGAATAGATCGGTCGATGAGCATGGCCGAGTTCGGCGTCGCCATGAGTATCTGGCAGAGAGATGAACTGGATACGCCCGCATACACCACAACAGTGCGAGACTTCACGACTGCGGACGTCCCCGCTGCTTGGGCTCAGATTTGTATGACGGGTGCCCCATACCAGCACGGCTCCTCGAAAGCCACAGGTATCTATCCCGTCTTCGCTACTTACATGCCATTATCGCACACACTTTGTCAGGACGACGGACGGCCCCTGGGAATGTCACCCAAATGGAGACATTCCTCTTGGCCAACATGCATATGGGATCCACAGTAGAGATGGCTCGACTTATCACAGTCATCATGCGGGGTTTTGCTACGGACACTCGGAAACAGTGTCTGGGGCTCGGGCCATTCATCACCAGGATAGCTCACTACCTGGAGTTGGACTTAGAGAGCTCGGAGCTTACTCTGGTCGCCCCGACCACCGTTCCCACTGATTTTACCATCCTACGGAACATGGGAATGGTTGTCCGGGATGCGAGCGGCCGCTACACCATCCACACAGAGCAGCCAGGACAGGCCTCGGCATCAGAAGCAGCTCCACCGCATATCCCTCCATCCGAGACGTTCGTGCCACGTACTGCCTTCGAACGACACATGTCGCACGGATTGGCAGAACTATCGGCACGATACAGTCGAGACATGGACCGGATTGACAGACGACTGGCGGTGATGGATGACAGGATCGCCATGATCACCAGTAGGATTGAGGAGATACATCAGCAGACTGCCCGAGTAGCGGAGAACTTCGAGTTTGACTTAGCAGACCTCGGTCCACTGGATGGTGACCCGCCGGGTTCTTAGTCTCTCTCTCCCCTTCTTTCCTTTCTTTTGTCTTTTGTTTATCTTGTTCTTTGTGTGTGTCTGGGCTGTATGACTATGAATCTTTGTACAAAATTGATTTATATGACATACAGAATTGTTGCATTATTTTGTTTTTTCTTGTTTTTTTTCTTGTTTTCAAATAAGTGTGGGGTAATTAGCTATGCATGAACACTGAGGACAGTGCCAAACTTAAGTGTGGGGTAGCAGTGCACGGTGCACTGTAGCAGTTTGAAAAAATTTTCGCATGCTTTTGCTTGTTTTCCCCGTATTTTCACACCCTTCCAAAAAAATTTCAAAATTTTTCCGTCTTTCAGACTTCTAAATGCAGTATGCTTGGTTAAACAATTGCTTATGTCTATGATATGTAGGTAGTATGCTATGGTTAGTAGGAGATAGTTGATAGCTATCTTGGACTAATTGATTAGGAATAGGGAATTCCTGATAACTGAGCACAGCTTTGTCTGGATTAGAGACCTCAACCAATTGCCTATTCGAGACTTAACTAGATAAAATCAGACCAATTGTGGATATATTGGCAGTTAGAATAACTAGATGAGACTCTGAGCTAAAAGTGAAAGGAACATTAAGGAAGTTAATTACAATAGGGTAGTTTGCCAGCGGCCTTCGCTACTCGAGCACCACTCCTTCGGGGAATTTAAAACCTGATGCCCTAAGGTCGTGTAGATCTGGGAGTCATCGGAGTGGGACTCGCTACATGGGTAGTTGAAGTTGGCGTGTTCTAAGCAGACTCGAAATACCCTGAATCTATAAAGAAAATAACTAAGTGCTAAAACATTAAAATCTTATCACCAAAGCTCAGAACTCAGAAAGTTATCTGTTGTCAGTGTGTCTAGCGATAGGTCGAAGTATTATCTGGTAGCAGTTAAGATAAGAGTTCGTTGTGTTGATTATCTGGTCTAGATAGTACACACACTACACATCAGGAAGACCCTGTGACTAAGAAAAAAGTCCAACCTAGTTGTTTGATTTGTTTTCTGCCTGATCATAACAAGCTACTAGAAACATTTGAGACCTTGTCATAGCAACCTAACCAGTCAGACCTGTGTTAAGAATTGTCTGAAGAATTTTTGGAATAAAAACATGATAGGAATTTAAGTGATGCACTACGGTTTAAAATCACTAACTCAATGTAGACTTTGCTTGAGGACAAGCAAAAGCTAAGTGTGGGGTTATCTGATACGCGAAAATCGTATCACATTTTTAGCATGTTTTATATATGTTTTAATGTGAAATTGAGAGTAAATTGACATTAATTGTTACTATTTACTTGATTTCACGGTTTTTATGATTTGGAAGTGTCAGGTGAAAAGTAGATGAAAACAGCAAATTCTGGGGCAAAAACGCAATTTTTGGAAATGTTGACCCGGTCAAAGGTCCGGGACGGGCGTCCCAAACCCAGGACGGGCGTCCGACCCAGTCAACCGCCAGGACGGGCGTCTGAACCGGGACGGGCGTCCCGAACCTGGTCAACGAATTGGGACGGGCGTCCCGAGCCGCCAGAAGCTGTCCCACATCGAATTTTTCAGAGATTTTCACTCCGGGAAGCTGCTATAAATACCCCAGGCCTCCAGCAGTTGAATTCATCCCTCTCCACTCGATCTGAGTCATTAAGTGGTTTCCAGTGTACAATTTTCCAGTACACAACTCACTCAGAGACTCGGATCTCAGTTTCTTTTTATTAGGTTTGTTTTAGTTTCTGAGAAATAGTCTCAGATCTTAGGTTTCTATAGATAGGTTGTTTCTGGTATTCATAGAATACCCGGGATTTGTTAGGAGATCCTAAGAGAGCTCTAGGCGTTCGAAGAGTCAGTCCACAGGGCTAGGCTTAAGCCCAGGACGTAAGGTAAAGTCTAGCTACTAGGCTGAGGAAGCGTCCTCTGAAGGTTCTGGTGAGCAGAGTCAGGGCGAGTGATGCGATTCCGGTTGACGTACTAAATAGGTGTTATTTTACCCTATGTCGATTATGATTAATTAAGGACTGTGATTGACTAATTGTCACGTTTAGTCTTATGGTGTCACTTAATCAGCCAGAATCTAAGGCAGAGTACCTAGTCTATTGGAAAGTATCTACGATTTTACTAAGTTAATTATCGTACTCCCAGGGAAGTGGCAACGGCTTAGTAGTAACTAGCCTCTTATCCTAACTCTTATCTTATGATCCAGTTATGCAATCTTCATCAAATACTTTGATGAGAGGGTGATCCATTCTCCACTAGGTTCAAGTCTAATTAACCCTAGAAGTGTTTTAAAGATAAGTTCTGATTCTATGTTATACTGTTCCTATATGTTGATTGACCTATATTCGAGTGTTTTAGATATATCTTAGCCTGGAATGCAACTATGTTCTGTCTAAAGGTGTACCACATCTGAGTCTCTATGCTACCGCCCCCTATCATTAAGGTAAACGGCCCTACTCACGGTTCGAACAAAGACAGTTATGAAAGCCCTATGTCACTTTCGGGGATCACTCTGAAGGCTCGTAATCGCTGGCATAACGCTCTACTCAGCCTACCTAGACTACTCTAACAAGCCAGGTGTTCAGCATGTATTTTATCTAGTATGGCAGACACCAATACTAATTGATGCCTGTTAAACTAAACAGGTTATGAATAGACCGTGGTTAGGAATTGTCTATAACCCTATTTTAGTTTAAAAGAAACTACATTAGACATGCAGACATAATGATTATTTAGCAGGTGGCTATTTCCGGAAAAACATAATAACTTCAACATACAAAACAACTATTCATAAAATCATAATCTGATATTCATAATTGATGTTTAGGACAAAGCAATAAAACATATAAGAGAGGGGTATGGGGACTGATGCCATAAAGAAATCACCCTTTACTTAGTCTCGCCTACAGAGCGTACTGCTGTATACGTCGTATTGCCCGCCCTGACTCTGCTCGCCAGAACCTTCGGAGGACGCTTCCTCAGCCTAGTAGCTAGACTTTACCTTACGTCCTGGGCTTAAGCCTAGCCCTGTGGACTGACTCTTCGAACGCCTAGAGCTCTCTTAGGGTCTCCTAACGAAACCCGGGTATTCTATGAATACCGGAAACGAACCTATCTATAGAAACCTAAGATCTGAGACTATTTCTCAGAAACTAAAACAAAACACTAATAAGAAAGAAAACTGAGATCCGAGTCTCTGAGTGAGTTGTGTACTGGAAAACTGTACACTGGAAACCACTTAATGACTCAGATCGAGTGGAGAGGGATGAATTCAACTGCTGGAGGCCTGGGGTATTTATAGCAGCTTCCCGGAGTGAAAAATTCTGAAAAATTCGATGTGGGACAGCTTCTGGCGGCTCGGGACGCCCGTCCTGATTCGTTGACCAGGTTCGGGACGCCCGTCCTGGGGTTGACGGTCGGGCGGTCCCGGGTTCGGGACGCCCGTCCCGGACCTTTGACCGGGTCAACATTTCCAAAAATTGCGTTTTTGCCCCAGAATTTGCTGTTTTCGTCTACTTTTCACCTGACACTTCCAAAATCATAAAAACCGTGAAATCAAGTAAATAGTAAACAATTAATGTCAATTTACTCTCAATTTCACATTAAAACATATATAAAAACATGCTAAAAATGTGATACGATTTTCGCGTATCAGATAACCCCACACTTAGCTTTTTGCTTGTCCTCAAGCAAAGTCTACATGGAGTTAGTGATTTTAAACCGTAGTGCAGTCACTTAAATTCCTAATCATGTTTTTATTCCAAAAATTCTTCAGACAATTCTTAACACAGGTCTGATTGGTTAGGTTGCTATGACAAGGTCTCACATGTCTCTAGTAGTTTGTTATGATCAGGCAGAAAACAAATCAACAACTAGGTTGGACTTTTTTCTTAGTCACAGGGTCTTCCTGATGTGTAGTGTGTGTACTAGTCTAGACCAGATAGTCAACACAATGAACTCTTATCTTAACTGCTACCAGATAATACTTGACCTATCGCTAGACATACTGACAACAGATAACTTTCTGAGTTCTGAGCTTTGGTGATCAGATTTTTAATGTTTTAGCACTTAGTTATTTTCTTTATAGATTCAGGGTATTTCGAGTTTGCTTAGAACACGTCAACTTCAACTACCCATGTAGCGAGTCCCACTCCGATGACTCCCAGATCTACACGACCTTAGGGCATCAGGCTTTAAGTTCCCCGAAGGAGTGGTGCTCGAGTAGCGAAGGCCGCTGGCAAACTACCCTATTGTAATTAACTTCCTTAAGTTCTTTTCACTTTTAGCTCAGAGTCTCATCTAGTCATTCTAACTGCCAATATATCCACAACTGGTCTAATTTTATCTAGTTAAGTCTCGAATAGGCAATTGGTTGAGGTCTCTAATCCAGACAAGGTTGTGCTCAGTTATCAGGAATTCCCTATTCCTAATCAATTAGTCCAAGATAGCTATCGACTATCTCCTACTAACCATAACATACTACCTACATATCATAGACATAAGCAATTTGTTTAACCAAGCATACTGCATTTAGAAGTCTGAAAGACAGAAAAATTTTGAAAAAATTTTGGAAGGGTGTGAAAATACAGGGAAAACAAGCAAAAGCATGCAAAATTTTCAAACTGCTTCAAACTGCTACAGTGCACGTGCACTGCTACCCCACACTTAAGTTTGGCACTGTCCTCAGTGTTCATGCATAGCTAATTACCCCACACTTATTTGAAGACAAGAAATAAAACATAATAAAAAACAAGAAAAAAAAATAATGCAACAATTCTGTATGTCATATAAATCAATTTTGTACAAAGATTCATAGTCATACAGCCCAGACATACACAAAGAACAAGATAAACAAAAGACAAAGAAAAAGAAAGAAAAGAAGGGGAGAGAGAGACTAAGAACCCGGCGGGTCGCCATCCAGTGGACCGAGGTCTGTTAAGTCAAACTCGAAGTTCTCCGCTACTCGGGCAGTCTGCTGATGTATCTCAATCCTACTGGTGATCATGGCGATCCTGTCATCCATCACCGCCAGTCGTCTGTCAATCCTGTCATCCATCATGCCAGCCGTCTGTCGATCCGGTCCATGTCTCGACTGTATCGTGCCGATAGTTCTGCCAATCCGTGCGACATGTGTCGTTCGAAGGCAGTACGTGGCACGAACGTCTCGGATGGATGGATATGCGGTGGAGCTGCTTCTGATGCCGAAGCCTGTCCTGGCTGCTCTGTGTGGATGGTGTAGCGGCCGCTCGCATCCCGGACAACCATTCCCATGTTCCGTAGGATGGTAACGTCTGGGAATAGTGGTTGGGGCGACCAGAGTAAGCTCCGAGCCCTCTATGTCCAACTCCAGGTAGCGGGCTATCCTGGTGATGAATGGCCCGAGCCCCAGACACTGTTTCCGAGTGTCGTAGCAAAACCCCGCATGATGACTGTGATAAGTCGAGCCATCTCTACTGTAGATCCCATATGCATGTTGGCCAAGAGGAATGTCTCCATCTGGGTGACATTCCCGGGGGCCGTCCGTCGTCCTGACAAAGTGTGTGCAATAATGGCATGTAAGTAGCGAAGAGCAGGATAGATACCTGTGGCTTTCGCAAAGCCATGCTGGTAGGGAACACCCGTCATACAGATCTGAGCCCAAGCAGTGGAGACATCTGCAGAAGTGAAGTCCCGAACTGCTGTGGTGTAGGCGGGCGTATCCAGCTCCTCTCTCTGCCAGATACCCAAAGCGATGCCGAACTCGGCCATGCTCATCGACCGATCTATTCCGCCTAAGCGGAATGTGATCTGCTCCTGGTGGCATGCAAAGGATGCATAGAACTCACATACCAGCTCCAGGTACGTGGGCTCTGTGACGATGAATACTCGACTGTAGGGTAGTACATCGAGTATGCGTCTGACCTCAGCCTCTACTCCCAGTGTCTGTACTGCTGCCCAATCCAGCGTTCTGCCCGTCAGAATCGTGCGTCCGATGTACCCAGTGCATCTCTCCTGATATGCTGTGCTGGAGGGAAACAGCATAAAAGGATGTGTCACTGAGGTAACTGTCATAGTGGATGGGGTACGAGCACGTTTGGCAGCCATTTGGTTTGAAAGTGTTTGAGAGACTTTTGGGGAGTTTAGGTAGGAAGGAAGGTTCGAATTCGAATTCTGGAGGTGAATTTGAATTCAAAAGGGTGAAATTAGGCTAGGGAAAGATTTCGAAATTTTTGGCGGGAAATTCGAATTTTGGAGGGAAATTCGAATTTGGAAGGAAATTTAAAATTTAAATTTTGGAGGGAAATTTTAAATTTTAAATTTGAAAAGTTTGCCAAAGGAAAGAGAGAGAGTTATTTGAGAGAGGTGGATTTTTGGAAGTGAATTTTGAGGGAAAAATGAAAAAATTGAGATTTTATAGAAGGGGAGGCCTTCGGGACGCCCGTCCCGGGTTGCCTCGGGACGCGTGCCAATTCCGAAAATTTATTTTTTTTTCTTAATTCCTGCAAATCTCAGTATACCAAAAATAATCATAATTTTTAACAAGGCTTCCTGTTTATCCAATGAAATTCAGAAGTTGTTAAAAAAAACTCTATGCAAAAATTCCTCAGTCTCACTTTTTCGAAAATCATACTACCCTAATTTTATTCCTATTTAAATTCAGCAAGAAAAAAAAAATTTGAATTTATACAATTTAGTTAATGAAAAATAAACTGTAATTGCAAAATTTTCGTTTTTCATAGAAATAAAATGTCTGAAGAAAATTGTTGAAAATAAAGGACCCTTTAAAAATGTTTGAAAAATAGAAAAATATGGGTCAATTATTCAAGTTTCAGTTCAAACGAATTTATTGCTGAAAATAAAAGTAAAAGAATCTTCCCTTTTTAACGAATCCTGTCTCTGATCTCCTGTAGTTCTGTCCGAATGCTTCGCATTTCTATGCGTATTGTTCGCATCTCATCCCTCTGCCTGTTTTGCTCACTGCGTAGATCAGCCATCTCTCGGAGTAGTTGTGCACCTTGGTTCTCCTGGAGATTGACCGTGGCTCTGAGTCGGTCTACGTTAGTTGTGATGTTCAGACTGAGTTGGTCTAAATGACACAGTCTGCTGGCAATCCCTTGGTCCATCTCATAGACCCTTTGAGTTAGTGTGTCTATCTGCACGGACAACAGTGAATAATAACCGTTAGTACTCCCCGCAGATGAAGGGGTGCGCTCGTGAGGTGTTGGGGTGTATGCAGGAGAGGTCGGTGAATTCTGGGTTTGATCAGTAGGGGGTGGATTTAGAGGAACTCTCTGGGTAGGAGGGTGAATTGGAGATCTCTGGGGTACTTCTCTAGGAGGGAAGGTATCCTCAGAAGGATCTTCTTCCGTGGGACTATGCTCACGGGTGTTCAGGAATCGTCTCACTAGTTCACTGGCATCAGGGCTCGAGTTTACTTCTACTGGTTGTGAAGGAAGAGTCCCTCGTGGTACTTCTGGTGCGGGTCTAGAGGGGCCTTCTGGTTTCGTCTTCTTTGGTCCTGGAGTGTCAGGGTTTTCTGTTTTCTTTGCCTGGTTAGTAGCTGCTCTTGTTCTCTTCATCTCTGAGTGCAAAGTCTGGTTAGAAATAACAAATAACAAACATAGGAAAGTGAAGAAAACGAGAAAAATATTTTTATGGATTTTAAAATTTATTTAGAAAGCAGGTAAATTTCCTCAATATGGTTCTAGAATAATTTTCTAAAATTTGATTATCCTAAGTCTCTTAATTCCAGATATTATCTAAAATTAATTAGTTATGATAATCCTATATTCAGGAAAGTGATTGTCTAACTGGTATAACATAAGTGTTAATCAAAAGTCTAGGTTACTACCGTTACCTATCATAAGTCTCTAGAATTGTGGCCAATAATCCTAAATTCATTATGATATTTCCCCGGCAACGGCGCCAAAAATCTGATGCGATTCCGGTTGACGTACTAAATAGGTGTTATTTTACCCTATGTCGATTATGATTAATTAAGGACTGTGATTGACTAATTGTCACGTTTAGTCTTATGGTGTCACTTAATCAGCCAGAATCTAAGGCAGAGTACCTATCGTGTAGCTAGTCTATTGGAAAGTATCTACGATTTTACTAAGTTAATTATCGTACTCCCAGGGAAGTGGCAACGGCTTAGTAGTAACTAGCCTCTTATCCTAACTCTTATCTTATGATCCAGTTATGCAATCTTCATCAAATACTTTGATGAGAGGGTGATCCATTCTCCACTAGGTTCAAGTCTAATTAACCCTAGAAGTGTTTTAAAGATAAGTTCTGATTCTATGTTATACTGTTCCTATATGTTGATTGACCTATATTCGAGTGTTTTAGATATATCTTAGCCTGGAATGCAACTATGTTCTGTGTCTAAAGGTGTACCACATCTGAGTCTCTATGCTACCGCCCCCTATCATTAAGGTAAACGGCCCTACTCACGGTTCGAACAAAGACAGTTATGAAAGCCCTATGTCACTTTCGGGGATCACTCTGAAGGCTCGTAATCGCTGGCATAACGCTCTACTCAGCCTACCTAGACTACTCTAACAAGCCAGGTGTTCAGCATGTTATTTTATCTAGTATGGCAGACACCAATACTAATTGATGCCTGTTAAACTAAACAGGTTATGAATAGACCGTGGTTAGGAATTGTCTATAACCCTATTTTAGTTTAAAAGAAACTACATTAGACATGCAGACATAATGATTATTTAGCAGGTGGCTATTTCCGGAAAAACATAATAACTTCAACATACAAAACAACTATTCATAAAATCATAATCTGATATTCATAATTGATGTTTAGGACAAAGCAATAAAACATATAAGAGAGGGGTATGGGGACTGATGCCATAAAGAAATCACCCTTTACTTAGTCTCGCCTACAGAGCGTACTGCTGTATACGTCGTATTGCCCGCCCTGACTCTGCTCGCCAGAACCTTCGGAGGACGCTTCCTCAGCCTAGTAGCTAGACTTTACCTTACGTCCTGGGCTTAAGCCTAGCCCTGTGGACTGACTCTTCGAACGCCTAGAGCTCTCTTAGGGTCTCCTAACGAAACCCCGGGTATTCTATGAATACCGGAAACGAACCTATCTATAGAAACCTAAGATCTGAGACTATTTCTCATAAACTAAAACAAAACACTAATAAGAAAGAAAACTGAGATCCGAGTCTCTGAGTGAGTTGTGTACTGGAAAACTGTACACTGGAAACCACTTAATGACTCAGATCGAGTGGAGAGGGATGAATTCAACTGCTGGAGGCCTGGGGTATTTATAGCAGCTTCCCGGAGTGAAAAATTCTGAAAAATTCGATGTGGGACAGCTTCTGGCGGCTCGGGACGCCCGTCCTGATTCGTTGACCAGGTTCGGGAAGCCCGTCCCGGTTCAGGACGCCCGTCCTGGCGGTTTGACCGGTTCGGGACGCCCGTCCCGGGTTCGGGACGCCCGTTCCGGACCTTTGACCGGGTCAACATTTCCAAAAATTGCGTTTTTGCCCCAGA
The DNA here is from genome assembly GCA_027405835.1 of Asclepias syriaca. Lineage (NCBI taxonomy): Eukaryota > Viridiplantae > Streptophyta > Magnoliopsida > Gentianales > Apocynaceae > Asclepias > Asclepias syriaca. Next base: position 34,318 of record JAPHNG010000280.1, read on the forward strand.
ATTTGCTATTATGGTCTACTTTTCACCTGACACTTCCAAAATCATAAAAACCGTGAAATCAAGTAAATAGTAAACAATTAATGTCCATTTACTCTCAATTTCACATTAAAACATATATAAAAACATGCTAAAAATGTGATACGATTTTCGCGTATCAGCGAGCAATACGACATATACAGCAGTACGCTCCGTAGGCGAGACTTCGTAAAGGGTGATTTCTTTATGGCATCGGTCCCCATGTCCCTCTCTTATATGTGTTATTGCTTTGTTCTAAATATGAATTATGAATATCAGATTACGATTTTATGAATAGTTGTGTTATATGTTGAAGTTTTTATGTTTTTCCGGAAATAGCCACCTGCTAAATATTCATTATGTCTGCATGTCTAATGTAAGTCTCTTTTAAACTAAAACTAGGGTTATAGACAATTCCTAACCACGGTCTATCCATAACCTGTTTAGTTTAACAGGCATCAATTAGTATTGGTGTCTGCCATACTAGATAAAATAACCAACGGAACCCTTGTTTGTTAGAGTAGTCTAGGTAGGCTGAGTAGAGATTATGCCGGCGGTTTTGCGACGAGCAGCATGACCCCGAAGTGACATAGGGTACCGTTCATTGCTGACTTTAGTCCGTGCCTGAGTAGGGCCGTTTACCTTAACGATGGGGCGGTAGCGTAGAGACCTCATGTGGTACACCTTTAGACACAGAACATAGTTGCATTCCAGGCTAAGATATATCTAAAACACTCGAATATAGGTCAATCAACTATAGGAACAGTATAACATAGAATCAGAACTCATCTTTAAAACACTTTTAGGATTAATTAGACTTAAACCTAGTGGAGAATGGATCACCCTCTCATCAAAGTATTTGATGAATTGCATAACTGGATTATAAGATAGGAGTTAGGATAAAAGCTAGTTACTACTACTAAGCGTTGCCACTTCCCTGGGAGTACGATAATTAAATTAATAAAATCGTAGATACTTTCCAATAGACTAGCTACACGATAGGTACTCTGCCTTAGGTTCTGGCTGATTAAGTGACACCATAAAGACTAAATGTGACAATTAGTCAATCACAGTCCTTAATTATTCATAATCAACATAGGGTAAAATAACACCTATTTAGCATATCGGTCGGAAACCGCATCAGATTACGCGAAAATCGTATCACCTTTTTAGCATATTTTTACGTATGAATTTGGGTGAAATCAAGGGCAATTTGATCTTGATTGTACATTATTCACTTAATTTCACAGTTTTTATGATTTTGGAAGTGTCAGGTGCAAAGTAGACGAAAACAGCAAATTTTGGGGCAAAAACGCAATTTTTGGAAATGTTGACTCAGTGAAAGGTCCGGGACGGGCGTCCCGCGTCCCGAACCAGGGACGGGCGTCCCGACCAAGCTAAGCCAGAGGGACGGGCGTCCAGAACCAAGGACGGGCGTCTAGCAGGTCGCTATTTCCGGAAAAACATAAAAACTTCAACATATAACACAACTATTCATAAAATCGTAATCTGATATTCATAATTCATATTTAGAACAAAGCAATAACACATATAAGAGAGGGACATGGGGACCGATACCATAAAGAAATCACCATTTACGAAGTCTCGCCTACGGAGCGTACTGCTGTATATGTCGTATTGCTCGCCCTGACTCTGCTCACCAGAACCTTCGGAGGACGCTTCCTCAGCCTAGTAGCTAGACTTTACCTTACGTCCTGGGCTTAAGCCTAGCCCTGTGGACTGACTCTTCGAACGCCTAGAGCTCTCTTAGGATCTCCTAACGAAATCCCGGGTATTCTATGAATACCAAAAACGAACCTATCTATAGAAACCTAAGATCTGAGACTATTTCTCAGAAACTAAAACAAACACTAATAAGAAAGAAAACTGAGATCCGAGTCTTTGAGTGAGTTGTGTACTGGAAAATTGTACACTGGAAACCACTTAATGACTCAAATCGAGTGGAGAGGGATGAATTCAACTGCTGGAGGCCTGGGGTATTTATAGCAGCTTCCCGGAGTGAAAATCTCTGAAAAATTCGATGTGGGACAGCTTCTGGCGGCTCGGGACGCCCGTCCCGGATTGGGACGCTCGTCCTGGTCTGTTGACCAGGTCGGGACACCCGTCCCTGGTTCAGGACGCCCGTCCCGGACCTTTGATCGAGTTAACATTTCCAAAAATTGCGTTTTGCCCAAAATTTGCTGTTTTCGTCTACTTTGCACCTGACACTTCCAAAATCATAAAACCTGTGAAATTAAGTTAATAATGCACAATCAAGATCAAATTGCCCTTGATTTCAACCAAATTCATACGTAAAAACATGCTAAAAAGGTAATACGATTTTCGCGTATCAGATAACCCCACACTTAGCCTTTTGCTTGTCCTCAAGCAAAGTCTACCTGAAGTTACTACTAATTCCTAGTCATGTTTTTATTCCAAAATTCTTCAGACAAGTCTTAATACAGGTCTGTCTGGTTAGGTTGCTATGACAAGGTCTCAGATGTTTTTAGTAGCTTGTTATGATCAGGCAGAAAACAAATCAACAACTAGGTTGGTCTTTTTTCTTAGTCACAAGGTCTTCCTGATGTGTAGTGTGTGTACTAGTCCAGACCAGATAGTCAACACAATGTACTCTTGTCTTAACTACTACCAGATAACACTTCGACCTATCGCTAGACATATTAACAACAAACAACTTTTTGAGTTCTGAGCTTTGGTGATCAGATTTTTAATGTTTTAGCATTTAGTTTTTTTTATAGATTTAGGGTATTTTGAGTCTGCTTAGAACACGTCAACTTCAACTACCCATATATCCACAATTGGTCTAATTTCATCTAGTTCAGTCTTGAAAAGGTAATTGGTTGAGGTCTCTAATCCAGACAAAGCTGTGCTCAGTTATCAGGAATTCCCTATTCCTAATCAATTAGTCCAAGATAGCTATCAACTATCTCCTACTAACCATAGCATACTACCTACATATCATAGACATAAGCAATTGTTTAACCAAGCATACTGCATTTAGAAGTCTGAAAGACGAAAAAAGTTTGAAATTTTTTTTTGGAAGGGTGTGAAAATACGGGGAAAACAAGCAAATTCATGCGAAAAATTTTGCAAACTGCTACAGCACTGCTACCCCACATTTAAGTCAGGCACTGTCCTCAGTGTTCATGCATATCTAATTACCCCACACTTATTTGAAAACAAGAAATAAAACACAATTAAAAGATCCTTACCCCACACTTATTCAACTAACTACGGGTAAGAAGGAACATAGAAATAACAAAAACAAGAAATAAAATGAAAGAGATACTCCCTTAGTCTGTGAAGTCCACAATCTGCTCGGACGAGTCAAACGGCTCTCTGTAAATCTATAGGCGTTGTCCGTTTACTTTTTGAATAATACCGTCAGAATCCATGATGTCACATGCTCCGAAAGGTGATACTTCCTTGATTGTGAACGGTCCTGACCAATAGCTACGCAGCTTTCCTGGGAAAAATTTTAAACGTGAGTTGTACAACAATACCTTATCACCTGGTTCAAAAATTTTCTGGGCTCTGAGTCGTCTGTCATGCCGGAGTTTACTTGTCATTTTGAACTGATGTGAGTTCTCATAGGCTTTGAGCCTCCACTCATCCAATTCGTTGAGTTGTAAATCCGGTGTTCCTTAGTCAAATTATCGTCGAGATTGCATTTTCGTACTGCCCAGTAAGCTCTGTTCAAGTTCAACCGGAAGGTGGCATGCTTTTCCGTAGACTAGTCGATAGGGTGAGAACCCCGTAGTGGTCTTGTATGCTGTACGGAAGGCCCATAATGCATCCTCCAGTTTATTGGCCCAATCCTTACGGTTAACACCCACGGTCTTTTCTAGGATTCTCTTTATTCCCCTATTGGTTACCTCAGCCTGCCCGTTGGTTTGAGGATGGTAGGCTGTGGAAATGCGATGCTGAATTCCGTACTGCTGGAGTACTTTCTGCAATTGAGAGTTGCAGAAGTGCGTACCTCGATCACTGATTAGGGCTTTTGGACATCCAAACCTGGCGAAAATCTGCTTAAGGAATTGCATACGGCTCGAGCATCATTAGTAGGTAGGGCCTGTGCCTCAGGCCATTTTGAAAAATATTCTACAGCTACTAAGATGTACTTCATACCAAAAGAGGAAGGAAACGGACCCATGAAATCTATACCCCATATGTCAAATATTTCTACACTTTGAATTGCCTGTTGGGGTAGATTATCTCGAGAAGATATGGTTCCCGCTTTCTGACAGGCATCGCACGATCCTGTAAATGCTGCGGCGTCTTTGAATATGGTGGCCAGTAAAAGCCTGCTTCTAATACTTTTCGGGCGGTATTGCTGCAGCTAAGTGACCGCCTGTTGGTCCGCAGTGACAATGTTCCAGAATTTGGAAACCTTCTTCTTGAGATACACATCTTCTGATCATCTGATCTGCACATATTTAAATAGAAAAGGATCTTCCCAATAGTAATATTTCAGGTCAGCAAAGAATTTTTTCTTTGTTGAGCAGTGATATCACTAGGGAGAGTCCGGGCTGCCAAGTAATTTGCTATATCTGCAAACCAAGGGGGTGAGAAATAGCAAATAATGCACATAGATTCTCATCCGGAATTTATCAGATATGATTGTCTCATCAATGGCTTCTAGGGTCGGATTTTCTAGCCCCTATTCTTATCCCCTTTCCCCGGATTTCTATGTCAAATTCTTGAAGCAATAAAACCCATCTAATCAATCTTGGTTTTGCGTCGGTTTTATTGAACAAGTATTTTAGTGCCGAATGATCAGTATAAACAATAGTTTTAGACAGGACTAGATAGGATCGAAACTTATCAAATGCATATACTACTGCTAATAATTCCTTTTCTGTCGTAGTGTAATTTTCCTGAGCATCAGTTAAGGTTTTACTAGCATAATATATTACATGAAATTTCTTATCATGTCTTTGTCCTAAAACTACTCCTACTGCATAGTCACTAGCATCACACATAAGCTCAAAAGGGACTCCAGTCTGGTGACGTCATGATAGGTGCAGTAGTTAAGAGTTCCTTAAGTCTATTAAAAGCTTTTAGACATTTCTCATCAAAGACAAATGGAACATCTTTTCCGAGTAAATTGGTCAACGGCCTGGCTATTAATGAAAAATCTTTTATGAACCTACGATAAAAGCCAGCGTGTCCCAAAAAACTCCTAACGGCTCTCACATTTTTGGGAGGAGGTAGTTTTGAAATAACTTCAATTTTTGCCTTATCTACTTCCATACCTAGGTGTGAGATCTTATGTCCTAAAACGATTCCCTCTTTTACCATGAAGTGGCATTTTTCCCAATTTAAAACCAGGTTAGATTTTATACAACGTTTCAACATTAACTCCAAGTTCTTTAGACAAACCTCAAATGATTACCAAAAAGAAAAGTCATCCATAAATACTTCCATAGATTTTCCTAACATGTCCTCAAAGATAGCAGTCATACAACGTTGAAATGTAGCAGGTGCATTACACAAACCAAAAGGCATCCTTCTATATGCAAATGTTCCAAAGGGCATGTGAATGTAGTTTTATGCTGGTCCTCAGGGGAAATAGGAATTTGAAAATAGCCAGAAAACCCATCAAGAAAGCAATAAAACATGTGTCCAGATAATCTTTCTAACATTTGGTCAATAAAAGGAAGGGGAAAGTGATCTTTTCGTGTGGCCGTATTTAATTTTCTATAGTCTATGCATACACGATGACCAGTTACAGTTCTTGTAGGGATTAGTTCATTATGCTCATTCCTAACAACTGTTATACCGCCTTTCTTAGGTACTACCTGCACCGGGCTTACCCACTCACTATCTGAGATAGGGTAGATAAGTCCTGCATCTAACAGTTTAATGACTTCTTTCTTAACAACATCACACACATTAGGATTCAACCTCCTTTGAGGTTGCACACATGGCTTATACTCATTTTCTAGAAGAATCTTATGCGAACAAAAGCTTGGATTAATACCTGGGATATCCGCAGTTTTGTAGGCAAAGGCTCTTCTATGCTTTCTGCACATGTCTACAGTTAGTTTCTTGTTGTCATCTAGGAATTCATAGCACAGATGAGTGGGTAGTTCCTTCAGTTCCAAGTTTGGTGGATCTTCAAACGAGGTTCGCTCTTTCTTCATCTCATCATCACCTATCTCAGTGAAACTATCAGAAGTAATTTCATTTTCAGAAGAGCTAAGTTCAGACTCCTCTAATTCTAGGGAGTCCTCACTTAGAATTTGATAGTTTGAGCATAGGTCTGTCACGTTAATTGCAATCAAGTGTTCCATGGCATCCACACAAAAGCAAGTATCATCTAAATGCATGGGATACATAAGGGTCTCATTTAGATCAAAAGTGATGTCATCATTTCCTACCCTTAACTTGATTTGACCATTACTGACGTCTATTAATGCTTTTGAGGTAGCTAGAAATGGTCGACCTAGGATCAGGGGCACTCCTCCTTCCCCATTCATGTCCATGACAACGAAATCCACAGGAAATACAAATTTTCCGACCTTTACTAAGAGATCTTCAATTATTCCCTTGGGGATTTTGATTGTCCTGTCTGCAAGTTGTATGCACATCCTAGTCGTTTTCAAATCATGCAATCCTAATTTATCAAATAAACTAGATGGCATAAGATTAATACTAGCTCCTAAGTCTGCTAATGCATGCATGTTAGTAATATTTCCAATTGTACATGGCAAGGTAAAACAACCAGGATCTTTCTGTTTAGACGGTAGTTTATTCAACAAAACCGCCGAACATTCTTCATTAAGAACCACATTGTCCATGTCAAATTTTCTTTTATTACTAACAACTTCTTTTAAAAACTTAGCATACTTTGGCATTTCAGAAATAACATCAAGTAAAGGTAAATTAGCATGAATCTGACCAAAATTCCTAAGAAACTTTTCAAATTGCTCCTTATCTTTATTGTGCATAAGTCTGGCAGGGTAAGGTACTTTTGGAATAAACTCCGTCTTCCCTTTCCTTGCTACTTCGATCTCGACATCCGTCGGCGTTGGGTCCTTGGAGCCTTCTTCTGGTTCCTGCACAAGAATAGGAGGGTCAGATGGTTTGGGTGGAGATGGAGATAGAATTTTACCAGATCTTAGAGTGATGGTCTTGCATTCAGTTTGAGGGTTGGTCTCAGTGTTGCTTGGTAGCGTTCCTTGGGACCTGTGAGAGAAATGGGTGGATAGTTGACCCATCTGCCTCTCTAAAGTTTGTATAGCAGCTTGTGTGTTTCTGATTGTTGCTCGGTCTGCTTCTTTGTCTATTCTGTTCTGCTGGATTCTTTCTGCGTGAGCTTCCTGAATCTTTCTGTTGGACTCTATCATTTCCTTGTTGGAGTCGGAAATGCTCTTCAGCATGTCTCTGAATTCTTGCATGGGATCAGCTGGAACGATGTAGTTCCTTGGTGCAGGCAGAGCGACTTGCTGGTTCTGCGGAATGGCAATTGCTGAGGTACTCTTTTCTGAAAGTAGTAGTCCCGGGATTGTTCTCCAACTAAATCCGGATGGTTCTTCCAAGTGGGATTGTAGGTATTTCCTATAGGAGCAGAATTTACTGCGTCACTGTTCCATCTCTTCTGGGACATTAATATCCCATTACCATAACAATCACCACTGAAGTGTGGTCCTTGGCAAAACTCGCAGACTTGGTATACTGACTGAGTGTTTTTCCCTTGTTGGAAAGCATTCATGATTAGTAATGCTGGCCTTCAGTGCCTCAAATGATCATCAGTGGAGGCAACGACCGTATTTACTGGTTGTTTCTTAGCTCGACCACTTGTGCGCCAATTTTGCTGTTCCTGTAGAGTCTCTCCAGAGCGTTTCTTAGCATCTACATCATCATTCCATTGAAAACCGCTCTGGGGATTGAGTCCATCAAGAATTTGCTTACCCATGTCTGACATACCCCCGTAAAATTGCTGAATCAGCAATGCCTCGGTAAGTCCATGTTGGGGGCAGAGCCTGAGTAGTTCTTTGAATCTGTCCCAAGCTTCGATCACTGTCTCATCAGCAGCTTGAGTGAAACTAGACAAAGCCCTTCGATATTCTAGGACTCTTGCTGCAGAGTAGTACTCTTCTAGGAAGGCTTTGCTTAACTCGTCCCAAGAGGTAATGGAGTTAGTAGGTAGCTGGGCCAACCATCTCTTAGCTCTGTCCCTAAGTGAGTAGGGAAAAAGGTTGAGTTTAGTTATTTATGCAGTATGATCTCCCTTGAGGCCTTCGCAGAGAGAAGAGAAATTAGATAGGTGTTCCAGCGGATTTTCGGCTGCAGTTCCTCCAAACTGAACTCGATTTATAATTAGCTGGATCACATTAGGTTTAAGATCATAGCGAGGGTTCCCAGGGATTCGGATGGCAGATGAGACTGGGTTAGTCTGTGGCTGGATGTAGGATTCAAGGGTAGGTCTTTCAGCAGCCATTTCTGTTCTTCGCCTATTAGCTGTGCGAATGATTCGTTCAGGATTCTCAACTGGTGTTTCAAGGTTAGCTTCTGAAGATCGAGTCATGCAACTATATAGAAGAACACGTTTTAGCCTGAGCAAACTGGTTAGTGGGGTTACAGGGAGAGTGAAAACTTAAAAATTTGGAACAAAACAAAATAACTACTCACAAGGAGAAAACACAAAGGATAGGGAAAAGAGAATAACTTACCATTTAAACAAGAAAAAGTACAATTTTTTTTTCAGATTTTTAGATTTTATAAAAAAAAATTTTTTTAATTTTGAAAGCACGTAAATTCCCTCATATGGTTCTAGAATAATTTTCTAAAATTTGATTATCCTAAATGTCTTAATTTCAAATAACATCTAAAATTAATTAGTTATGATAATCCTATATTTCGGAAACTGATTATCTAACTGGTATAACATAAGTGTTAGTCTAAGGTCTAGATTACTACCGTTACCTATCATAAGTCTCTAGAATTTTGATCAGGATTCCTAAATTCATTATGATATTTCCCCGGCAATGGCGCCAAAAATCTGACGCGGTTTCTGACCGATATGCTAAATAGGTGTTATTTTACCCTATGTTGATTATGAATAATTAAGGACTGTGATTGACTAATTGTCACATTAGTCTTTATGGGTCACTTAATCAGCCAGAACCTAAGGCAGAGTACCTATCGTGTAGCTAGTCTATTGGAAAGTATCTACGATTTTATTAATTTAATTATCGTACTCCCAGGAAGTGGCAACGGCTTAGTAGTAACTAGCCTTTTATCCTAACTCTATCTTTAATCCAGTTATACAATCTTCATCAAATACTTTGATGAGAGGGTGATCCATTCTCCACTAGGTTTAAGTCTAATTAATCCTAAAAGTGTTTTAAAGATGAGTTATGATTCTATGTATACTGTTCCTATATGTTGATTGACCTATATTCGAGTGTTTTAGATATATCTTAGCCTGGAAGCAACTATGTTTGTGTCTAAAGGTGTACCACATCTGAGGTCTCTACGCTACGCCCCATCGTTAAGGTAAACGGCCCTACTCACGGCCCGGACTAAAGTCAGCAATGAACGGTACCCTATGTCACTTCGGGGTCATGCTGCTCGTCGCAAACCGACGCATAACTCTCTACTCAGCCTACCTAGACTACTCTAACAAACAAGGTGTTCCGTTGGTTATTTTATCTAGTATGGCAGACACCAATACTAATTGATGCCTGTTAAACTAAAAGGTTATGGAAAGACCGTGGTTAGGAATTGTCTATAACCCTAGTTTAGTTTAAAAGAGACTTACATTAGACATGCAGACATAATGAATATTAGCAGGTGGCTATTTCCGGAAAAACATAAAACTTCAACATATAACACAACTATTCATAAATCGTAATCTGATATTCATAATTCATATTTAGAAAAAGCAATAACACATATAAGAGAGGGACATGGGGACCGATGCCAAAAGAAATCACCTTTACGAAGTCTCGCCTACGAGCGTACTGCTGTATACGTCGTATTGCTCGCCCTGACTCTGCTCACCAGAACCTTCGGAGGACGCTTCCTCAGCCTAGTAGCTAGACTTTACCTTACATCATGGGCTTAAGCCTAGCCCTGTGGATGACTCTTCGAACGCCTAGAGCTCTCTTAGGATCTCCTAACGAATCCCGGGTATTCTATGAATACCAGAAACGAACTATCTATAGAAACCTAAGATCTGAGACTATTTCTCAGAAACTAAAACAAACACTAATAAGAAAGAAAACTGAGATCTGAGTCTCTGAGTGAGTTGTGTACTGGAAAATTGTACACTGGAAACCACTTAATGACTCAGATCGAGTGGAGAGGGATGAATCAACTGCTGGAGGCCTGGGGTATTTATAGCAGCTTCCCGGAGTGAAAATCTCTGAAAAATTCGATGTGGGACAGCTTCTGGCGGCTCGGGACGCCCGTCCCGGATTGGGACGCCAGTCCTGGTCTGTTGACCAGGTCTGGACGCCCGTCCCTGGTTCGGGACGCCCGTCTCGGACCTTTGACCGAGTCAACATTTTCAAAAATTGCGTTTTTGCCCCAAAATTTGTTGTTTTCGTCTACTTTGCACCTGACACTTCCAAAATCATAAAAACCGTGAAATCAAGTAAATAATAAACAATTAATGTCAATTTACTCTCGATTTCACATTAAAACATACATAAAAACATGCTAAAAAGGTGATACGATTTTCGCGTATCAGTACGCTCCGTAGGCGAGACTTCGTAAAGGGTGATTTCTTTATGGCATCGGTCCCCATGTCCCTCTCTTATATGTGTTATTGCTTTGTTCTAAATATAAATTATGAATATCAGATTACGATTTTATGAATAGTTGTGTTATATGTTGAAGTTTTTATGTTTTTCCAGAAATAGCCACCTGCTAAATATTCATTATGTCTGCATGTCTAATGTAAATCTCTTTTAAACTAAAACTAGGGTTATAGACAATTCCTAACCACGGTCTATCCATAACCTAGTTAGTTTAACAGGCATCAATTAGTATTGGTGTCTGCCATACTAGATAAAATAACCAACGGAACACCTTGTTTGTTAGAGTAGTCTAGGTAGGCTGAGTAGAGAGTTATGCCGTCGGTTTTGCGACGAGCGCATGACCCGAAGTGACATAGGGTACCGTTCATTGCTGACTTTAGTCCGTGCCGTGAGTGAGTAGGACGTTTACCTTAACGATGGGGGTGGTAGCGTAGAGACCTCAGATGTGGTACACCTTTAGACACAGAACATAGTTGCATTCCAGGCTAAGATATATCTAAACACTCGAATATAGGTCATCACATATAGGAACAGTATAACATAGAATCAGAACTCATCTTTAAAACACTTTTAGGATTAATTAGACTTAAACCTAGTGGAGAATGGATCACCCTCTCATCAAAGTATTTGATGAAGATTGCATAACTGGATTATAAAATAGGAGTCAGGATAAAAGGCTAGTTACTACTAAGCCGTTGCCACTTCCCTAGGAGTACGATAATTAAATTAATAAAATCGTAGATACTTTCCAATAGACTAGCTACACGATAGGTACTCTGCCTTAGGTTCTGGCTGATTAAGTGACACCATAAAGACTAAATGTGACAATTAGTCAATCACAGTCCTTAATTTTTCATAATCAACATAGGGTAAAATAACACCTATTTAGCATATCGGTCGGAAACCGCATCACCTAGACTTTTGAATTACACTTATCTTATACTAGTTAGACAATCACATTCTGAAATATAGGATTATCACAACTAATTAATTTTAGATAATATCTAAAATTAAGACACTTAGGATAATCAAATTTTAGAAAATTATTCTAAAACCATATTGAGGAAATTTACCTGCCTTCTAAATAAAATTCAAAATCCATAAAAATAATTTTCTTGCTTTTCTATTTTACTTTCCTCTTTTTGTTATTTGTTATTTCTAACCAGACTTTGCACTCAGAGATGAAGAGAACAAGAGCAGCTACTAAACAGGCAAAGAAAACAGAAATCCCTGACACTCCAGGACCAAAGAAGACAAAGCCAGAAGGACCATCTAGGCCTACACCAGAAATACCACGAGGGACTCTTCCTTCACAACCGGTAGAAGTAAACTCAAGCCTAGATGCCAGTGAC
>JAPHNG010000281.1:0-16920 GCA_027405835.1 Asclepias syriaca
GTCCCACATTGAATATTTGATGAAAAATCACCCCGGGAAGCTGCTATAAATACCCCAGGCCTCCAGCAGTTGATTTCATTCCTCTCCACTCGATCTGAGTCATTAAGTGGTTTCTAGTGTACACTTCTCTAGTACACAACTCACTCAGAGACTCGGATCTTAGTTTTCTTTCTTGTTAGTGTTTTGTTTTAGTTTCTGAGAAATAGTCTCAGATCTTAGGCTTCTATAGATAGGTTCGTTTCTGGTATTCATAGAATACCCGGGATTTCGTTAGGAGATCCTAAGAGGGCTCTAGGCGTTCGAAGAGTCAGTCCACAGGGCTGGGCTTAAGTTGGGTATTAAGGTAAAGCCCAGTTACTAGGCTGAGGAAGCATCCTCCGAAGGTTCTGGCAAGTAGAGTCGGGTCAAGCAATACGGCATATACAGCAGTACGCTCCATCGGCGAGACTTCGTAAAGGGTGATTTCTTTATGGCATCGGTCCCCCTGTCCCTCTCTTATATGTTGTTATTGTGTTTGTCCAAATAACAGTTTTGAATACCAGATTATGATTATTATGAATATTTGTGATATATGTTGAAGTTATTATGTTTTTCTAGAAATGGCCACCTGCTTAAATATTCATTATGTCTGCATGTCTATTACCGTTCTTTTAAACTGAAATTAGGGTTATAGACAATTCCTAACCACGGTATATTCATAACCTGTTTATTTTAACAGGCATCAATTAGTATTGGTGTTTGTCATACTAGATAAAATAATCTACGGAACACCCTGTTGGTTGAAAGTAGTCTAGGTAGGCTGAGTAGAGTGTTATGCCGGCGGTTATGAGACGAGCAATATGATCCCCAAAGTGACATAGGGCGTTTGATACGCTAAAATCGTATCACATTTTTAGCATGTTTTTATGTATGTTTTAATGTGAAATTGAGAGTAAATTGACATTAATTGTTCACTATTTACTTGATTTCACGGTTTTTATGATTTTGGAAGTGTCAGGTGAAAAGTAGACGAAAACAGCAAATTCTGGGGCAAAACGCAATTTTTGGAAATGTTGACCCGGTCAAAGGTCCAGGACGGGCGTCCCGACCCGGTCAAACCGCCAGGACGGGCGTCCTGAACCGGGACGGGCATCCCGAACCTGGTCAACGAATCAGGACGGGCGTCCCGAGCCGCCAGAAGCTGTCCCACATCGAATTTTTCAGAATTTTTCACTCCGGGAAGCTGCTATAAATACCCCAGGCCTCCAGCAGTTGAATTCATCCCTCTCCACTCGATCTGAGTCATTAAGTGGTTTCCAGTGTACAATTTTCCAGTACACAACTCACTCAGAGACTCGGATCTCAGTTTTCTTTCTTATTAGTGTTTGTTTTAGTTTCTGAGAAATAGTCTCAGATCTTAGGTTTCTATAGATAGGTTCGTTTCCGGTATTCATAGAATACCCGGGGTTTCGTTAGGAGACCCTAAGAGAGCTCTAGGCGTTCGAAGAGTCAGTCCACAGGGCTGGGCTTAAGCTGGGTATTAAGGTAAAGCCCAGTTACTAGGCTGAGGAAGCGTCCTCCGAAGGTTCTGGTGAGCAGAGTCAGAGGAGGCAGTACAACATATACAGCAGTACGCTCTGCGGCGAGACTACGTAAAGGGTGATTTCTTTATGGCATCAGTCCCCATACCCCTCTCTTATATGTTGTTATTGTTTTTCTCTAAATACTTATTATGAACATCTGATTATGATTTTTATGAATAGTTGTTTTATATGTTGAAGTTGTTATATTTTTCCGGAAATAGCCACCTGCTAAATATTCACTATGTCTGCATGTTTAATGTGCTCTTTTAAACTAAAGTTAGGGTTATAGACAATTCCTAACCACGGTCTAATCATAACCTGTTTAGTTTAACAGGCATCAATTAGTATTGGTGTCTGCCATGCTAGATAAAATAACATGTTGAACACCCTGCCTGTTAAAGTAGTCTAGGTAGGGGCCGAGCTGAGTCCGATTATGCCGGCGGCTAGGGCAAGCGGTATGATCCCCGAAGTGACATAGGGCTTTCATGGATGCCTTCGTCCCGAACCGTGAGTAGGGCCGTCATTAAGGTAGGGCGGTTTATTAGAGACCTCGGATGTGGTACGCCTTTAGACACAGAACATAGTTGCAATCCAGGCTAAGATGCATCTAAAATACTCGAATATAGGTCAATCAACATATAGGAACAGTATAACATAGAATCAGAATTTATCTTTAAAACACTTCTAGGGTTAATTAGACTTGAACCTAGTGGAGAATGGATCACCCTCTCATCAAAGTATTTGATGAAGATTGCATAACTGGATCATAAGATAAGAGTTAGGATAAGAGGCTAGTTACTACTAAGCCGTTGCCACTTCCCTGGGAGTACGATAATTAACTTAGTAAAATCGTAGATACTTTCCAATAGACTAGCTACACGATAGGTACTCTGCCTTAGATTCTGGCTGATTAAGTGACACCATAAGACTAAACGTGACAATTAGTCAATCACAGTCCTTAATTAATCATAATCGACATAGGGTAAAATAACACCTATTTAGTACGTCAACCGGAATCGCATCAGATTTTTGGCGCCGTTGCCGGGGAAATATCATAATGAATTTAGGATTATTGGCCACAATTCTAGAGACTTATGATAGGTAACGGTAGTAACCTAGACTTTTGATTAACACTTATGTTATACCAGCTAGACAATCACTTTCCTGAATATAGGATTATCATAACTAATTAATTTTAGATAATATCTGGAATTAAGAGACTTAGGATAATCAAATTTTAGAAAATTATTCTAGAACCGTATTGAGGAAATTTACCTGCTTTCTAAATAAATTTTAAAACCCCTAAAAATACTTTCTCGTTTTTCTTCACTTTCCTATGTTTGTTATTTGTTATTTCTAACCAGACTTTGCACTCAGAGATGAAGAGAACAAGAGCAGCTACTAACCAGGCAAAGAAAACAGAAAACCCTGACACTCCAGGACCAAAGAAGACGAAACCAGAAGGCCCCTCTAGACCCGCACCAGAAGTACCACGAGGGACTCTTCCTTCACAACCAGTAGAAGTAAACTCGAGCCCTGATGCCAGTGAACTAGTGAGACGATTCCTGAACACCCGTGAGCATAGTCCCACGGAAGAAGATCCTTCTGAGGATACCTTTCCTCCTAGAGAAGTACCCCAGAGATCTCCAATTCACCCTCCTACCCAGAGAGTTCCTCTAAATTCACCCCCTACTAATCAAACCCAGAATTCACCGACCTCTCCTGCATACACCCCAACACCTCACGAGCGCACCCCTTCATCTGCGGGGAGTACTAACGGTTATTATTCACTGTTGTCCGTGCAGATAGACACACTAACTCAAAGGGTCTATGAGATGGACCAAGGGATTGCCAGCAGACTGTGTCATTTAGACCAACTCAGTCTGAACATCACAACTAACGTAGACCGACTCAGAGCCACGGTCAATCTCCAGGAGAACCAAGGTGCACAACTACTCCGAGAGATGGCTGATCTACGCAGTGAGCAAAACAGGCAGAGGGATGAGATGCGAACAATACGCATAGAAATGCGAAGCATTCGGACAGAACTACAGGAGATCAGAGACAGGATTCGTTAAAAAGGGAAGATTCTTTTACTTTTATTTTCAGCAATAAATTCGTTTGAACTGAAACTTGAATAATTGACCCATATTTTTCTATTTTTCAAACATTTTCTAAAGGGTCCTTTATTTTCAACAATTTTCTTCAGACATTTTATTTCTATGAAAAAC
Organism: Asclepias syriaca; assembly: GCA_027405835.1. Lineage (NCBI taxonomy): Eukaryota > Viridiplantae > Streptophyta > Magnoliopsida > Gentianales > Apocynaceae > Asclepias > Asclepias syriaca. The sequence continues at coordinate 3,794 of JAPHNG010000281.1, forward strand.
GAAAATTTTGCAATTACAGTTTATTTTTTCATTAACTAAATTGTATAAATTCAAATTTTTGTTTTTCTTGCTGAATTTAAATAGGAATAAAATTAGGGTAGTATGATTTTCGAAAAAGTGAGACTGAGGAATTTTTGCATAGAGTGTTTTTAACAACTTCTGAATTTCATTGGATAAACAGGAAGCCTTGTTAAAAATTATGATTATTTTTGGTATACTGAGATTTGCAGGAATTAAGAAAAAAAAAATAAATTTTCGGAATTGGCACGCGTCCCGATGCAACCCGGGACGGGCGTCCCGGTTCTGGACGGGCGTCCAGCGGGACGGGAGTCCTGCCTCCGGGACGGGCGTCCCGAAGGCCTCCCCTTCTATAAAATCTCAATTTTTTCATTTTTTCCTCAAAATTCACTTCCAAAAATCCACCTCTCTCAAATAACTCTCTCTCTTTTCCTTTGGCAAAATTTTCAAATTTAAAATTTCAAGTTTCCCTCCAAAATTTAAATTTTAAATTTCCTTCCAAATTCGAATTTCCCGCCAAAAATTTCGAAATCTCTCCCTAGCCTAATTTCACCCTTTTGAATTCAAATTCACCTCCAGAATTCGAATTCGAACCTTCCTTCCTACCTAAACTCCCCAAAAGTCTCTCAAACACTTTCAGACCAAATGGCTGCCAAACGTGCTCGTACCCCACCCACTATGACAGTTACCTCAGTGACACATCCTTTTATGCTGTTTCCCTCCAGCACAGCATATCAGGAGAGATGCACTGGGTACATCGGACGCACGATTCTGACGGGCAGAACGCTGGATTGGGCAGCAGTACAGACACTGGGAGTAGAGGCTGAGATCAGACGCATACTCGATGTACTACCCTACAGTCGAGTATTCATCGTCACAGAGCCCACGTACCTGGAGCTGGTATGTGAGTTCTATGCATCCTTTGCATGCCACCAGGAGCAGATCACATTCCGCTTAGGCGGAATAGATCGGTCGATGAGCATGGCCGAGTTCGGCATCGCTTTGGGTATCTGGCAGAGAGAGGAGCTGGATACGCCCGCCTACACCACAGCAGTTCGGGACTTCACTTCTGCAGATGTCTCCACTGCTTGGGCTCAGATCTGTATGACGGGTGTTCCCTACCAGCATGGCTTTGCGAAAGCCACAGGTATCTATCCTGCTCTTCGCTACTTACATGCCATTATTGCACACACTTTGTCAGGACGACGGACGGCCCCCGGGAATGTCACCCAGATGGAGACATTCCTCTTGGCCAACATGCATATGGGATCTACAGTAGAGATGGCTCGACTTATCACAGTCATCATGCGGGGTTTTGCTACGGACACTCGGAAACAGTGTCTGGGGCTCGGGCCATTCATCACCAGGATAGCCCGCTACCTGGAGTTGGACATAGAGGGCTCGGAGCTTACTCTGGTCGCCCCAACCACTATTCCCACAGACGTTACCATCCTACGGAACATGGGAATGGTTGTCCGGGATGCGAGCGGCCGCTACACCATCCACACAGAGCAGCCAGGACAGGCTTCGGCATCAGAAGCAGCTCCACCGCATATCCATCCATCCGAGACGTTCGTGCCACGTACTGCCTTCGAACGACACATGTCGCACGGATTGGCAGAACTATCGGCACGATACAGTCGAGACATGGACCGGATCGACAGACGGCTGGCAATGATGGATGACAGGATTGACAGACGACTGGCGGTGATGGATGACAGGATCGCCATGATCACCAGTAGGATTGAGGAGTTACATCAGCAGACTGCCCGAGTAGCGGAGAACTTCGAGTTTGACTTAACAGACCTCGGTCCACTGGATGGCGACCCGCCGGGTTCTTAGTCTCTCTCCCCTTCTTTTCTTTCTTTTTCTTTGTCTTTTGTTTATCTTGTTCTTTGTGTATGTCTGGGCTGTATGACTATGAATCTTTGTACAAAATTGATTTATATGACATACAGAATTGTTGCATTATTCTGTCTTTTCTTGTTTTTTATTATGTTTTATTTCTTGTCTTCAAATAAGTGTGGGGTAATTAGCTATGCATGAACACTGAGGACAGTGCCAAACTTAAGTGTGGGGTAGCAGTGCACGTGCACTGTAGCAGTTTGAAGCAGTTTGAAAAATTTTCGCATGCTTTTGCTTGTTTTCCCTGTATTTTCACACCCTTCCAAAATTTTTCAAAATTTTTCGTCTTTCAGACTTCTAAATGCAGTATGCTTGGTTAAACAAATTGCTTATGTCTATGATATGTAGGTAGTATGTTATGGTTAGTAGGAGATAGTGATAGCTATCTTGGACTAATTGATTAGGAATAGGGAATTCCTGATAACTGAGCACAACCTTGTCTGGATTAGAGACCTCAACCAATTGCCTATTCGAGACTTAACTAGATAAAATTAGACCAGTTGTGGATATATTGGCAGTTAGAATGACTAGATGAGACTCTGAGCTAAAAGTGAAAAGAACTTAAGGAAGTTAATTACAATAGGGTAGTTTGCCAGCGGCCTTCGCTACTCGAGCACCACTCCTTCGGGGAACTTAAAGCCTGATGCCCTAAGGTCGTGTAGATCTGGGAGTCATCGGAGTGGGACTCGCTACATGGGTAGTTGAAGTTGACGTGTTCTAAGCAAACTCGAAATACCCTGAATCTATAAAGAAAATAACTAAGTGCTAAAACATTAAAAATCTGATCACCAAAGCTCAGAACTCAGAAAGTTATCTGTTGTCAGTATGTCTAGCGATAGGTCAAAGTATTATCTGGTAGCAGTTAAGATAAGAGTTCATTGTGTTGACTATCTGGTCTAGACTAGTACACACACTACACATCAGGAAGACCCTGTGACTAAGAAAAAAGTCCAACCTAGTTGTTGATTTGTTTTCTGCCTGATCATAACAAACTACTAGAGACATGTGAGACCTTGTCATAGCAACCTAACCAATCAGACCTGTGTTAAGAATTGTCTGAAGAATTTTTGGAATAAAAACATGATTAGGAATTTAAGTGACTGCACTACGGTTTAAAATCACTAACTCCATGTAGACTTTGCTTGAGGACAAGCAAAAAGCTAAGTGTGGGGTTATCTGATACGCTAAAATCGTATCACATTTTTAGCATGTTTTTATGTATGTTTTAATGTGAAATTGAGAGTAAATGACATTAATTGTTTACTATTTACTTGATTTCACGGTTTTTATGATTTTGGAAGTGTCAGGTGAAAAGTAGACGAAAACAGCAAATTCTGGGGCAAAAACGCAATTTTTGGAAATGTTGACCCGGTCAAAGGTCCGGGACGGGCGTCCCGACCCGGTCAAACCGCCAGGACGGGCGTCCTGAACCGGGACGGGCGTCCCGAACCTGGTCAACGAATCAGGACGGGCGTCCCGAGCCCCAGAAGCTGTCCCACATCGAATTTTTCAGAATTTTTCACTCCGGGAAGCTGCTATAAATACCCCAGGCCTCCAGCAGTTGAATTCATCCCTCTCCACTCGATCTGAGTCATTAAGTGGTTTCCAGTGTACAATTTTCCAGTACACAACTCACTCAGAGACTCGGATCTCAGTTTTCTTTCTTATTAGTGTTGTTTTAGTTTCTGAGAAATAGTCTCAGATCTTAGGTTTCTATAGATAGGTTCGTTTCCGGTATTCATAGAATACCCGGGGTTTCGTTAGGAGACCCTAAGAGAGCTCTAGGCGTTCGAAGAGTCAGTCCACAGGGCTGGGCTTAAGCTGGGTATTAAGGTAAAGCCCAGTTACTAGGCTGAGGAAGCGTCCTCCGAAGGTTCTGGTGAGCAGAGTCAGAGGAGGCAGTACAACATATACAGCAGTACGCTCTGCGGCGAGACTACGTAAAGGGTGATTTCTTTATGGCATCAGTCCCCATACCCCTCTCTTATATGTTGTTATTGTTTTTCTCTAAATACTTATTATGAACATCTGATTATGATTTTTATGAATAGTTGTTTTATATGTTGAAGTTGTTATATTTTTCCGGAAATAGCCACCTGCTAAATATTCACTATGTCTGCATGTTTAATGTGCTCTTTTAAACTAAAGTTAGGGTTATAGACAATTCCTAACCACGGTCTAATCATAACCTGTTTAGTTTAACAGGCATCAATTAGTATTGGTGTCTGCCATGCTAGATAAAATAACATGTTGAACACCCTGCCTGTTAAAGTAGTCTAGGTAGGGGCCGAGCTGAGTCCGATTATGCCGGCGGCTAGGGCAAGCGGTATGATCCCCGAAGTGACATAGGGCTTTCATGGATGCCTTCGTCCCGAACCGTGAGTAGGGCCGTCATTAAGGTAGGGCGGTTTATTAGAGACCTCGGATGTGGTACGCCTTTAGACACAGAACATAGTTGCAATCCAGGCTAAGATGCATCTAAAATACTCGAATATAGGTCAATCAACATATAGGAACAGTATAACATAGAATCAGAATTTATCTTTAAAACACTTCTAGGGTTAATTAGACTTGAACCTAGTGGAGAATGGATCACCCTCTCATCAAAGTATTTGATGAAGATTGCATAACTGGATCATAAGATAAGAGTTAGGATAAGAGGTTAGTTACTACTAAGCCGTTGCCACTTCCCTGGGAGTACGATAATTAACTTAGTAAAATCGTAGATACTTTCCAATAGACTAGCTACACGATAGGTACTCTGCCTTAGATTCTGGCTGATTAAGTGACACCATAAGACTAAACGTGACAATTAGTCAATCACAGTCCTTAATTAATCATAATCGACATAGGGTAAAATAACACCTATTTAGTACGTCAACCGGAATCGCATCAGCGTTCATTGCTGACTTTTTTCCGAGCCGTGAGTAGGGCCGTTACCCTTAAAGATGGGGCGGTAGCGTAGAAACTTAGATGTGGTAACCTTTAGACTCAGAACATAGTTGCAATCCAGGTCAAGACATGTCTAAAATACTCGAATATAGGTCAATCAACGTATAGTAACAGTATAACATAAAATCAGGATCACATCTATAAAACACTTTCAGGTTTGGTTAGACTTAAACCTAGTGGAGAATGAATCACCTTCATCAATGTTATTGATGAAGATTGCATAATTGGATTATAAGATAAGAGTTAGGAATAAAGGCTAGTTACTACTAAGCCGTTACCACTTCCCTGGGAGTACGATATTTATTTAATAAAATCGTAGATACTTTCCAACAGACTAGCTACACGATAGGTACTCTACCTTAGGTTCTGGCTGATTAAGTGACACCATAGAGACTAAATGTGACAATTAGTCAATCACAGTCCTTAATTACTCATAATCAACATACGGTAAAATAACACCTATTTAGCATATCGACCGGAACGCATCAATCTCATCTATTGATTCTGCGGGTAGGGGTTTTGTTGTGGTGGTATCTTCTGAAAGTTTCCAGCTTCCGAATTATTCCTCAGCTAAATCACGTATCATTCCTCCAGTTGGGATTGTATGCGTCTCCCATTGGAGTAGCACCCTACAGTAACCTACTCCTACCTCTTTTTGGAATGGTTCGTATTTCATTCCCATAGCAATCCCTGCTAAAGTGTGGTACTTGGCAGACTTCACAAATTTGATACACAGACTGAACGTTCTTCCTAAGACATTGGCACCCGAATGGAAAACAACTTCTCATAGAATCTGCACATGACTTTAACATCATTAGTAGGTAATGCCTGTGGTCAGGCCATTTTTGAAAAGTGTTCCACGACTATTATGATGTAATTATTTCAAAGGAGAAGAAGGGAAAAGGATTCAATCAATACCTCAGATATTAAAGATTTCAAGACTCTATATACCTTGCTGGGTAGGCGATCTCTGGAAGAGGTGTACTTGTTATTTGGCAAAGATCGCAGAGATACAAAATCCTTGAATATGGTGGGTCAACAAGATTCTACTTCCAACACTTTCCGGACAATGTTGATAGCAGTTAATTGTCTCCCATGATTCCTGCAATACTTCAGAATCGGTGTGGCCTTCGCCTTCGAGATACATCTTCTGATCAACTGATCTGCAAAGATTTGAAATAGAAGAGAAATCTGCCCAGTAGTAGTAATATTTAATCAGCAAAGAATTTCTTCTTTGCTGATATAAGTCATATTACTTGGAACTCATTCAGTGACTAGATAATTTGCAACAACAATAAACACAGATGAGACTTATCATACATAGCAAACAATGCAAATAAGTTTCATCAAAAATTATAGTATACAATAACCTCTAACTCGGGGTTTTCTAATCTAGACAAATGGTTTGCTTCTAGATTTCAACCCTTCTCTTATCCCTTTATTCTATATCAAATTCAAGTAACAACAAAACTTAATTAATCAATTATGGTTCAGCATTAGTTTTATTGAACACAGAATATCTCAGAGTATCAGTGTAACCTATTGTTTCTAGACAAGACTAGATCAGATCGGAATTTATCATACATGAACTTTCTTCTCATGTTTCTATCCTAAAACAATTCTTAAATCATTACATCACATATGCATTCAAAAAGCAGATTTCAATCAGGTGATGCCATAATGGGTGCAGTAATTCCTTTTGGTTTAAAAGATCTCATGCAATTATCAGCAAAACAAAAGGAACATCCTTTTTTCAATAGAACATTCAGAGGTCTGGCTATTAAGGAAAAATTATTTCATAACTCGTCCTAATAAAGCTGGTATGACTCTAAAAATTCTAAAATGGAGTTTCTTCCCAATAAAAATCTAAGCCAAAATTTTACAACTCAGAAGAAAATATATTTTATCCTCATTTCCATTTTTATTTCTTCGAAATAATAGAAAACACGAAAAAGAGCAACAAGTGTACAACTAAGAAGATAACTAAGAAAGAACAAGAGATAGGGAAAAGAACAACTTACCATTGAGCAAGAAAAATACATTTTTTTTCAGGTTTTAAATTTTTAACATTTTTTTTTTTTTTTCGAAAGCAGTTAAATTTCCTCAATATGGTTTTAGAATGATTTTATAAAATTTGATTATCCTAAATGTCTTAATTTCAGATGATATCTAAAATCAATTAGTTATGATAATCCTATATTTCGGAAATTGATTGTCTAACTAGCAGAAAATAAGTGTTAGGTCTAAGGTCTAGGTTACTACCTTTACCTATTGATACGCGAAAATCATATACCTTTTTTAGCATGTTTTTATGTATAATTTAGGGTGAAATTGATAGGAAATCGATCTTAATTGATTATTATTTACTCAATTTCACAGTTTTTATGATTGGATAGTGTCAGGTGAAAAGTAGAAGAAAAACAAAATTATGGGGTAAAAATGCAATTTTTGAAATGCTGATTGGTCAACGGTCCGGGACGGGCGTCCCGACCCAGTCAAACCACCTAGGACGGGCGTCCCAATCCAGGACGGGTGTCCCGAAGCAAGCAGAGTTGTCCCACATCGAATTTTTGATGAAAAACTCACCCGGGAAGCTGCTATAAATACCCCAGGCCTCCAGCAGTTGATTTCATTCCTCTCCACTCGATCTGAGTCATTTAGTGGTTTCCAGTGTACACTTATCCAGTACACAACTCACTCAGAGCCTCGGATCTCAATTTTCTTTCTATTAGTGTTTGTTTAGTTTCTGAGAAATGTCTCAGACCTTAGGCTTCTATAGATAGGTTCGTTTCTGGTATTCATAGAATACCCGGGAGGGATTTCGGTTAGGAGATCCTAAGAGGGCTCTAGGCGTTCGAAGAATCAGTCCACAGGGCTAGGCTTAGCTGGGTATTAAGGTAAAGCCCAGTTACTAGGCTGAGGAAGGTCCTCCGAAGGTTCTGGGAGCACGAGAGGGTCAGGCGAGCAATGAGACATATACAGCAGTACGCTCCGTCGGCGAGACTACGTAAAAGGTGATTTCTTTATGGCATCAGTCCCCATGTCCCTCTCTTATATGTTGTTATTGTGTTGTTCTAAAGATTTATTATGAATATGAGATTACAATTTTTATGAATAGTTATTTTATATGTTGACGTTGTTATATTTTTCCGGAAATAGCCACCTGCTTAAGATTAACTATGTCTGCATGTCTAATGTGCTCTTTTAAAATAAAGTTAGGGTTATAGACAATTCCTAACCACGGTCTAATCATAACCTGTTTAGTTTAACAGGCATCAATTAGTATTAGTGTCTGCCATGCTAGATAAAATAACATGCTGAACACCCTGTTTGTTAGAGTAGTCTAGGAAAGTCGAGCCGAGTCCGATTATGCCGGCGGCTAGGGCAAGCGGCATGATCCCCGAAGTGACATATGGCTTTCATGGATGCCTTCATCCCGACCCGTGAGTACGGCCGTCATTAAGGTAGGGTCGTCATTAAGGTAGGGCGGTTTATTAGAAACCTCGGATGTGGTACGACTTTAGACACAGAACATAGTTGCAATCCAGGCCAAGATATGTCTAAAATCTCGAATATAGGTCAATCAACATATAGGAACAGTATAACATAAAATCAGGACTCATCTAAAAACACTCTAGGATTAATTAAACTTAAACCTAGTGGAGAAGGATCACCCTCTCATCAAAGTCATTGATGAAGATTGCATAACTGGATCATAAGATAGGAGTTAGGATAAAAGGCTAGTTACTACTAAGCCGTTGCCACTTCCCTGGAGTACGATATTTAACTTAATAAAATCGTAGATACTTTCCAACAGACTAGCTACACGATAGGTACTCTGCCTTCGGTTCTGGTTGATTAAGTGACAATAATTGAATGCTAAGTGACAGTTAGTAAGACTCAGTCCTTAATTACTCATAATCGACATAGGTAAATAAAGCCTATCTTAATTACTCATAATTGAAATTTTTGGAGATTTTCACTCCAGAAAGCTGCTATCATCAGACCCCATGTCCCTCTCTTATATGTTGTTATTGTGTTGTTCTAAAGATTTATTATGAATACGAGATTACGATTTTTATGAATAGTTGTTTTATATGTTGACGTTGTTATGTTTTTCCGGAAATAGCCACCTGCTTAACATTCACTATGTCTGCATGTCTAATGTGCTCTTTTAAACTAAAGTTAGGGTTATAGACAATTCCTAACCACGGTCTAATCATAACCTGTTTAGTTTAACAAGCATCAATTAGTATTAGTGTCTGCCATGCTAGATAAAATAACATGCTGAACACCCTGTTTGTTAGAGTAGTCTAGGTAAGTCGAGCCGAGTCCGATTATGCCGGCGGCTAGGGCAAGCGGTATGATCCCTGAAGTGACATAGGGCTTTCATGGATGCCTTCGTCCCGAACCGTGAGTAGGGTCGTCATTAAGGTAGGGCGGTTTATTAGAGACCTCGGATGTGGTATGCCTTTAGACACAGAACATAGTTGCAATCCAGGCCAAGACATGTCTAAAATACTCGACTATAGGTCAATCAACATATAGGAACAGTATAACATAAAATCAGGACTCATCTATAAAACACTTCTAGGATTAATTAAACTTAAACCTAGTGGAGAATGGATCACCCTCTCATCAAAGTCATTGATGAAGATTGCATAACTGGATCATAAGATAGGAGTTAGGATAAAAGGCTAGTTACTACTAAGCCGTTGCCACTTCCCTGGGAGTACGATATTTAACTTAATAAAATCGTAGATACTTTCTAACAGACTAGCTACACGATAGGTACTCTGCCTTAGGTTCTGGTTGATTAAGTGACAATAATTGAATGCTAAGTGACAGTTAGTAAGACTCTGTCCTTAATTACTCATAATCGACATAGGTAAATAAAGCCTATCTTTTAGCATACCAATCGGAACTGCATCAGATTTCTGGTGCCGTTGCCGGGGAAATATCATAATGAATTTAGGATTATTGGCCACAATTCTATAGACTTATGATAGGTAACGGTAGTAACCTAGACTTTTGATTTACACTTATCTTATACTAGTTAGACAATCACTTTCCGAAATATAGGGTTATCATAACTAATTGATTTTAGATATTATCTGGAATTAAGACACTTAGGATAATCAAATTTTAGAAAATTATTCTAAAACCATATTGAGGAAATTTAACTGCTTTCGGAAAAAAAAAGGAAAAATTTTTGGAAAATTTAAAAATCCGAAAAAAAAAATTGTACTTTTTCTTGTTTAATGGTAAGTTGTTCTTCTTCCCTATCTCTTGTTCTTTCTTAGTTGTTTTTTTTCGTACATTTGTTTCTCTTTTTCATCTTTTCCCTATTACTTAATTTCGGAAAAAAAATAAAAATGGAAATGAGGATAGAATATTTTTCTGAGTTGTCAATTTTTGGCTCAGGTTTTAATCTGGAAGAAATATCATTGTGGAATTTTCTTAGGTCATGCTTAGTCTATTAGACAGAATCATGAAATAAAATTTTCTTTAATAGACAAACCTCTGAGTATTCTAATGAGAAAGGATGTTCCTTTTGTTTGATGATAAATGCATGAGATTGTTTAAACCAAAAGGAATTACTGCACCCATTATGACATCACCTAATTGGAATTTGCTTTGTGAATTAAAATGTGATGCTAGTGACCATGTAGTAATGATTGTTTCAGGAAATAGGCATGATTAGAACTTCATACAAGTAAGACCTTTTACTGATGCCTAGTAGAACCTTCCCACCACTGAAAAGGGATTACTAGTTATTGCATATGCTTATGATACATGCATGCCATGCCTAGTCTAAACAATAGGTTACACTGATCACTCTGAGATATCTATGTTCAATAAAACTAATGCTGAACCATAGTTGATTAAGTTAGGTTTTATTATTACTTGAATTTGATATAGAATGAATGGATAAGAAAAAGGGTTGAAAATCTAGAAAGCAAACCATTGGTCTAGATTAGAAAACCCCGAGTTAGAGGCTAGTGTAATACTGATAAATTTTTGGATGAAAACTTATTTGCATTGTTTGCTATGTATAATAATTCTCATCTGTGGTTTATTTCAAATTATCTAGTCACTGAATAAGTTCCAAGTATATGACTTATCAGCAAAAGAAGAAATTCTTTGCTGATTTGAAATATTACTACTGGGCAGTTTCTCTTCTATTTCAAATTTTTGGCAGATCAGTTGATCAGAAGACGTGTCTCGAAAGACGAAGGCCAAAAAGTTTTGGAGCATTGTCATCAAGGATCTACAGGAGACCAATTGACTGCTATCAACACTGTCCGGAAAGTGTTGAAAGCAGGATCTTGTTGACCCACTATATTCAAGGACTTTTGTATCTCTGATACAGTCCTGCGATGCTTGCCAAATAACAGGTAACACATCTTCCAGAGATCGTCTACCCCAGCAACGTACACAGAATGTTGCAACCTTTGATATCAGGGGTATTTCGAATCCTTTTCTCTTTCTTCCTTTGAACATAATTACATCATAGTAGTCGTGGAACACTTTTCAAAATGGCCTGACCCACAGGCATTACCTACTAATGATGTTAAAGTCATGTGCAAATTCTAGTTGTTTTCCAGATTCAGAGTGCCGATGTCTTAGGAAGAAATGTTCAGCATGTGTATCAAATCTGTGAAGTCTGCTAAAATACCACACTTTAGCAGGGATTGCTATGGGAATAACTGACCATTCCAAAAGAGGTAGGAGTAGGTTACTGCAGAATGCTGCTCCAATGGGAAATACATACAATCCCAGCTAGAGAAATCATACGGGATTTAGCTGAGGAATAATTCGGAAGTTGGAAACTTTCAGAAGACACCACCACAGCAAAACCCCTACCCGCAGAATCAACAGATGAGATACTGGCAACAATTAAAGTCAGATCAGTGCAAGCAAGTGATTTACCAAGTGGTATCAAAGGGTTGAGGGATATAGAAGAATTTGGCGTTGTATCAGGAGCATAGCATTGGAGGAGCTTGCATTCAATGCATACCAATCAGCTGTGAGAAACTTCCCCGAGGAAGTCTCAAATACTTGGGCCTAGATCTACACAACTGGAGCCTCCTACCACCACAACTTCGCCAAAACTTCAGGTATCTTTTCTTCCATTCGAGACTTGCATGCAATACCTTTACTAACATTGGCAAGAAGGCACACTAATCCCAAGAAGTCTCATTCCTAGACACGTTCCCCCTGGACATGTTGCTATGATTATGAGAAATCTTACAAATGATTCGAGGAAACAGTCCTTGGGGATTGAGCCATTCCTCAAATGGATATGCCACTACCTGGAGTTCGACAATGAATGATCGGAGCTGACGTCATCCGTTCCAATATCTAGAGATTGCAGAATCAAGAACACCTCAGCAATAGCACATGGCCAAGGTGAAGAGTCAATTGACAGCCCAGAGAAAACTCTTCTGCTCGAGGCAAGAAGGGAGTTTTTCTAATATCATCTTCCTTTACTTTTATTTTCTTCATTTTTGTGTCTTGTTTTGTTATTTCTTTGGTTGTTTTATTTTCTCTCTTACCCTTAGTTAGTCAAATAAGTGTGGGGTAAGAGTTTTCTATTTTGTTTTTGTTTCTTGTTTTCAAATAAGTGTGGGGTAATTAGATATGCATGAACACTGAGGACAGTGCCAGAATAAAGTGTGGGGTAGCAGTGCACGGTGCACTGTAGCAGTGAAATTTTTTTTTTGCATGCTTCTGCTTGTTTTCCCCATATTTTCACACCCTTCCAAAAAAAATTTCAAAAATTTTCTGTCTTTCAGACTTCTAAATGCAGTATGCTTGGTTAAACAATTGCTTATGTCTATGATATGTAGGTAGTATGTTATGGTTAGTAGGAGATAATTGATGACTATTGCTGAACTAATTGATTAGGAATAGGAAATTCCTGATAACTGAGCACAACTTTGTCTGGATTAGAGACCTCAGCCAATTGCCTGCTCGAGACTTAACTAGATAAAATTAGACAAGTTGTGGATATATTGGCAGTTAGAATGACTAGATGAGACTCTGAGCAAAAAGTGAAAAGAAACAAAAGAAAGTTAATCAAATAAGGGTAGTTTGCCAGCCGCCTTCGCTACTCGAGCACCACTCCTTCGGGGAATTTAAAGCATGATGCCCTAAGGTCGTGTAGATCTGGGAGTCATCGGAGTGGGACTCGCTACATGGGTGATGCAGTTCCGATTGGTATGCTAAAAGATAGGTTTTATTTACCT
>JAPHNG010000283.1:0-25000 GCA_027405835.1 Asclepias syriaca
TCAGTGACTTGTGTACTCGAGAATTGTACACTGGAAGTCTCTGAATGACTCAGATCGAGTGGAGAGGAATGAATTCAACTGCTGGAGGCCTGGGGTATTTATAGCAGCTTTATGGAGTGAAAATCTCCAAAAATTTCGATGTGGGGCAACTTCTGGTGCTTCGGGACGCCCGTCCTGGATTGGGACGCCCGTCCTGGATTGGGACGCCCGTCCTGGATTGGGACGCCCATCCTGGTGGTTTGACTGGGTCGGGACGCCCGTCCCGGACCGTTGACCAAGTCAGCATTTCCAAAAATTGCATTTTTACCCCAAAATTTGCTGTTTTCGTCTACTTTTCACCTGACACTTCCAAAATCATAAAAACTGTGAAATTGAGTAAATAACAATCAATTAAGATCGATTTCCTATCAATTTCATCCTAAATCATACATAAAAACATGCTAAAAAAGGTATATGATTTTCGCGTATCATTAAGCATAATAGACATTTTGTTCTTGGAGATAATTGCATTTTATTTTGATTAAGTTATTATTATTATAAGCAAAAAAGGGGAAAATGGAGGTAGACAAAAAAAACCCTTATTTTCTTTTTAACTCACCCAATCAAAAACCTCCAATTCTCAAGATAAGAAGAACTGGAAAAAAAGAAGAAAGAAGAAAGTGTTGGGGTGTCAACCCATATCCCACATCTGAAGATAATGCTAGAGGTGACTAGCTTATAAGAATACCCAAGAGCAAAACTGTGATATCTTAGGGCCAAAGCGAACAATCATACTAATGTAGAGTTAAGTGGTGTAGCCCAATCTTGTGGTATTAGAGTCCAAGGTTAGAGGGCTTGGATATGCCAGATGTGGAGAGTCTAGTGTCTTGCGGAGAATGCAAGATGATTGTCCCTCTAGGGGAGGACACACACGGGTATGTGGTCCTTGGTTTAAGGGGAGGAGTGTTGGGGTGTCAACTCATGTCCCATATCTGAAGATAATGCTAGAGTTGGCTAGCATATAAGAATACCACTAACTCCATTAGTATGAGACCATTTGGGTGGTTACCCAAGAGCAAAACCGTGATGGCTTAAGCCTGGACAATATCATACTAATGTAGAGTTAAGTGGTGAGCAAAATCGTGAGGGCTTGGATATGCCAGATGTGGAGAGTCTAGTGTCTTGCGGAGGATGCAAGATGATTGTCCCTCTAGGGGAGGACACATGTATGTGGTCCTTGGTTTAAGGGGAAGAGTGTTGGGGTGTCAACCCATGTCCCACATCTGAAGATAATGCTAGAGTTGGCTAGCATATAAGAATACCACTAACTCCCCCCCCCCCTCCCCCCTCAAACCAAGGACCACATACACGTGTCCTTCCCTAGAGGGACAATCCTCTGCAAGACACTCAACTCTCCACATCTGGTATGTCCAAGCCCTCTAACCTTGGGCTCTGATACCACTTGTTGGGGGCCTGAATATTCCCACAAGATTGGGCTCCCACCACTTAACTCCACATTAGTATGATATTGTCCGCTTTGAGCTTAAGCCCTCACGGTTTTGCTCTTGAGTAACCACCCAAAAGGCCTTTTACTAATGGAGTTAGTAGTATTCTTATATGTTAGCCAACTCTAGCATTATCTTCAGATGTGAGACATGGGTTGACACCCTAACAGAAAGGAAGGAGATGAAAAAGACATTTTTACCTTTTAAATATAATTATTTTTATTAATTAAATTTTTTATAAAAGAAATTTACTAATATTTGACTATTAATAAATTAATATAAGAATGAGAATTGCTAAAATTATAAAAATAATAGATGAAATTATATATTTTTTTAAAATGATAAAATCACAAAAATTATATATTTTAAGGGATTAAATTAGCGAGTTTGCCTTTATTGAATTGTGAATTAGAAAAGAAAATTTGAATTTGAATTTGAATGTGTAAAGTGGTAATATTACAATTAACATAAATTTTTAATTAGGATTTTATGTGACACATAAATTTATTTTCTTAAAAAAAAATTGAGGGTATCAAATTTATAACTTTTTAAAATCATAAGTTAGAATACTACCAAGCTACGCCTTCTTTCTTTTTTTTTTGGAATAAAATGAAATACTCATAAAGAAACAACATGAATCACTGAAAGGACATCATCAGGAAGGCAAAGGGCCATTCACAAAAGTTCGGAAAGCTATGCCTATGTTGAGCCAGTAGATGGGTTGGCTTGTTAAAAGAACGTGACACATAATGGATAGAAAATCTAAGAAAAACACAAAGTAAAACCTTAATTAAATTAGTGAAATGTCCAGTTTCAGAGAGATCCTTAGTAGAATCTGACACCTTCTTCAGAAGAACGAAGCAGTCCCCGGGCAAAATTAATCTAGGTAACCTTGTGGATATGCACAAAACAGATGGCATGAATGAAAGCCAAAGCTTCCACAATCTCAGGAGAGCTTGTCTGCAAACGGATAGCACTAGATAAACCACCGATGATTGAACCATCATTACAGTGAATGAGAACTTCAATAGTAGCCTGATAGCGACACAAGGATCCATTGAAATGGGCAAAAACTGCCCTAGCTAACATAACCTGCGAAATAGAGAGTGTCCTAAGGCTGGCTGTCAAATGTGGATTGGTCGTGGAACTGATATAGGCGAATGAGAGGATAATAGCAACATGACTACAAACTTGATCAACAGACGGTGTCGTGGAGCAGAAGATATGTTTATCATGTGCTAACCAGATGCACCATAAAACAACACAAAACTTGTTGAAGAATTCTGACTCCCAAGTCATCAATCCATGCTGCAGTATAGAAAACAAGGTAAAAGAATGTCTCTTAGTATCCGACAAACTCCAACTTATTTGTTCCCAGACTGCCTTGGCAAATGAACATTGAAAGCAGAGATGAACCAAAGATTCCAAGCTACCTCCACATAATCTGCAAAAACCTGATCCAAGCCGTCTATGCCAAAGGTTGCCAGTTGCCAAACAATAGTGAATCACCCACCAAATAAAGTGTCAAATTTGAGGGGGGGGGCGATTTGAAGCCTCCATATATGCATCCAGCAGTTGCGGATATTATCAGAATTAGACACAAATGTCGTGGCTGAGTGCAACTGGCGGTGTTGTAGCGCGAGCCACGTCCTTGATTTCACATAATAAACCCCAGACGTGTTGTATTTCCAAACCAATAAATCTGCACTGCTCACCGGACATAAAGGAATAGCTGCAATGGCTTCTCGTTCAAAGGGGAGGAACCATTTATCCAAAAGATCAAGACGCTAGTTGCGAACGTCAATATGAATCAGCTCAAAAACCCTGGAGATACCCAACTCTTGTGCCCGATTGAGAAGAGGTTTGTTGGGGTTTAAAGAAGGAATCCATTGATCCGTCCAGATGTGCATAGAGCACCAATCTCCAATCCTCCAAAATAAACCCGTTGTAATAATTCCCTACTTGCAAATAAGCTCTTCCAAATATAACTTCCATCAGTCCCCTTTTTGGCTATTAATAAGTTCGAATTTTGATAGTATTTCATCTTCAGGACTTGAGCCACCAAAGAATTGAGAGACCGTATGAGACACCAACATTGCTTAGCTAACAGGGCAAGATTGAAACAATATGGATCACAAAACCAAGTCCGCCCTCAAAATTAGAATAGCATACACCTGTCTTATCCGTCGAATTTTTCCACCAAAAGTGTCATGTAAGCACTACAATACGTTCGCAAATTCCTTTAGGCATGAGAAAAAAAGTCATAGTGTAAGCCGATAGTGCTTGTACTATCGCCTTGATTAAAACCTCATGCCCCTTAAGCCCCACAAAAGATAATAATTTTTCTTTCTAGTCGTTCAAGCGATGCCAAATTCTGTCAATAATGAAATGAAATGCCTGCTCAGTCTTCCGCCCAATGGAGATCCAGAAGCCTAGATATTTACCATCAAAATTACCATGTTGAATGCGAAAGAAGCTCCGCAGGGACTACGCATCAGCATGTGAAATGTCTTGGATTGAAAAATATTGAAGATTTATCAAAATTAATGGATTGTCCCGACAAGTGCTCATACCGCTTTAATATATGGAGCAAAACACATGCACATTTCTGTGTGGCCTATGAGAAAATCAAACAATCATCTGCGAATAATAGGTGTGAGACCGAAACGGAACTATCACCAAATGGAATCCCTCGAAGTGAATTATTAACCATGCGGATAGTCCTTCCGCACTGAATTTATTAACTAAGAGAATAGATAGTCCTTCCACACATAATATGAATTAGAAAAGGGGAATTTTTATTGTCACCAAAGTGACAAATGATTTATAGTTAAAGCATATATATAATATATATATGTGTGTGTGTGTGTGTGTGTGTGTGTGTGTGTGTGTGTGTGTGTGTGTGTGTGTGTGTGTGTGTGTGTGTGTGTGTGTGGTAAACTATCTTAGTTGCACTTGTTAGATCTCAGAATCCAAGTTTTGGACCTCAAAATATTTTTACACTTCTAGTGTCATTGAAGTTTCAAAACGTCTCATTGGATGTACTTATATTAAGTCAAACCTTTAGGGCTTCAATTTTGCTATTAATCAACCTTTTTTCAGACACGGTTACGGTCAGGAGCATTTTTGTCCAAATGACAAAAAAATGTGCGATTTTTTTCCAATGTCGTTTTCCCTATTTCATTGTCGTTTGTCCTTCTCGGCGGGCGAATTTTCCATCTCCAAGGAAAAACACCTAGATCTTCTATCATAAAAATTTTCAATTCCCCTTTTGAGGCTTCAACTCTCACATAAAGTTCATGTTTCGCCAATTCAAAGATTGGAGAAGGTGTTTTACTAATAAATCGATATTCAAAATCATTCCATTCGGAATCTTTTACTCTATCAAAACGTCGTTTTTTCTAAATTCTCATAGGGCCCTCTTGGAATTCCTTCCAGAGCCTGTTGTATTATTTTTATGAATTCTGCCATTTCACCGATTCATACTAAATAACGAGCTAACGAATCTCCTTCCTTTTGCCATCGAACTTCCCAATCAAATTCATCATAACACTCATAATGATCAACTTTACGAAGATCCCATTGGATTTTGGACATCCGGAGTATTGGGCCCGATAAACCCCAATTTAGTGCTTCTTTTCTGCAAATAATGCCCACGCCTTCAACCCGTTCTAAAAAAATAGGATTCCATGTAAATTGGAACTTTCACATTGTACAACCAACGAGAACAGTACTGGAACTTGCAAATTAAATCTAAATTAAGAATACCTATGAACACTGGTCTATTATTACCTAGGTGTAAGTGGAGAATCTGGGTGCTTTATCTTTAAAAAAAAGTTAAAAAGTTAAGTAACTTAATTTTTTTTTCTCTCCCTTTTCTTCTTCATATCTCTCTTCCTCCTTTCTCTCTCTTTTCTTAGCAGATATTTTTTCCCTTGTATTTAAGATGAATTTAAAAAAATAACATAAAGAATCTTTACTGGAGACTCATTTCTCAAGCTACCCATTTCAGATGAATTCTCTGCAAATTCTTTTTTCTTGATGATTTTTACTGTCTTTGTCGAAGACCCATTTCTCATGCAACCTATTTTAGATGAATTCTGAACAAATTCTTTTTCTTGATAATTTGTACTGATTTCTTTATGTAAAAATTAGAGCCGACAATTCTAATTGAAGAGAGAGAAAGGAGAAAGAAGAAGGAGAGAGAAAGAAGAAGAAGAGAGAGAAGGAAGAAGGAGAGAGAAAAAAAATTTAGGAAAATAAAAAAAAAATTTACATTTTATTTTAAATAGATTGGACAAAAATATCTCTAACTGAAAAACAGTGAAAAATATTGACTAACCGCAAAATTAAAGTTTTGACTTAACTGAAGTATATTCAGTAAGATTTTTTAAAACTATAAATATATAAAACAAAATTAAGATACAAAAGTTAAATTTTGAGATAAGTACACTTGCGATAGTTTACTATATATATATATATATATATTGATTCTGCACGAATATGTCAAGGGGTAAAAAGGTAATTTCAGAGTGTCGGGATCTCGGAGAGCTATGTAAACAAATTGGCGAAGTATAAGTGTCGGGATGTGATACTTCGCTGAGCCTATGTGGTACTTCGGGGTAGCACACTTAGCTGTGGATCAACCTGCAAAACAAGTTCAGTGGGGAGTTTATGCCCCGTGAACTCTCTGATGCTTAAGTCAGTAGTGTATAATTGATATCTGGAAAAATTGGAATTCCCCTTACCTTCTGTTCGGATCTCTCTTTTATATGGGCTTGATCATTGATTGGGCTATTATGGCAATGGACCGTTATGGACCTTTTATGAATAATAATTCTACCGTTTTAACCGTTTAAGGTGTAACGGGGCATAAATGGAGGTTTAATGGTGTAACTTCTCCCCTTTATGGAGTCCATAAAGGGGTATTTATGTCACCGGAGAGGTCTTCTGATCTCCCAAATCGGTTATCCTATTTGGGGAAATTTATGTCGGCTCAGTGGCCCCTCGTCGAAGTATCGAAGAACAGAGGAAAGATGCTTCGGCGCTATGTCGACACTTAACAACTTTCGAACATTTTGGAAAAGCTAAGGGTTTTGACGTGGATCAGCCGTCTTTTCGATTTGCTGACCTTTCGTGTATACCCAGTAATAAATGTCAGAATGTCAACCGACAGAAGCCTTTTTATCTTCCCAATGTCTTGATCCTAGTAAGTAATCATTGTAGGGACATCCTCCAAAGTGTTTTAGTTTTTTCTTTCCCCCATATGTCTCATTTTCATTTTTGCGCATCACCTTTTCGGTTAACGCTCTGAAAATTCCCCTGCTTTCTACTGTCTTCATCTTCTTCTTCGATTGCTCTTCTCAGCTCCAGACATTTTAAAGAGGTAAGTTTTGTACGGTATTGAGTTTAATAACGTAAGGGTTTGAACTGTTTATTTCTGTCTTTTGGGGATCGGCTTGGTGTTGTTGTAAGTTTGGGGAAATTTTAGGTTGTTAGTTTTCGGGTGGCTCTGTACTTGCATGGAGTTCTAAGTGTTGGGCTTCCATTCGCAGGTAAAAGTATGGCTGCTCGTAGGGGAAATAATAGGGAAGTTGAGGAGTTGATGGAAGAAGGGTTCGGGAATCCTCGACCTGTTCGACAAAAAGTCACAGTGGCCAGGAGGGCAGCCCAGGGTGAAGTTCCGGAAGGGATCCCTTTTCAACCACTTATACCTAGTCCTCCTCCATCTGAATTCCCTTTGAGTAGGAATAGAGTCACTAGGGAACAAGTGGAATCTTTTGCCCGTAGGTATAGTCTTGACCCTAGGGTTTATAGAGTCTTTGTTGAGTCTTTAGCTGGGAAAATGTCTCTTAATCACATCCCTGTTCCTTTAGCCCATTTTGAATTAGGATTCCATCTCCCTATGGACCCTGCTTTTGCGGATTTCTTGATTTTTGCTCGAGTTCAACCCGGACAGGTTCATCCGAATACTGTCCGGACAATGTTTTGTTTAATTTGCCTTTGTCGTCGGCTAGGCTTCGAGTTAACTGACAATATCCTTAGTATGTTCTTTTCTTCTCTTCGGATGGCAGACAATATCCTTTCTATTCGTCCTCGTAAGAATAGAGTTTACTTTTTGACTCCCCCCTAATAAGTTGAATTTAAGGAGAGGTGGATGACTATAGAGTCTCGCATTGGCTTTCCCTTCCGTCCATCTGTAAATGAGAACTTCCAGTGGCCTCAAATTCAATATCCTTCTACACTTAACCATTCGGAAAAGGCCTTCTTAGAAATAATCACCCGAGACTTAGGAGATGATAGAAAGAAACAGACCCGGGTGTACTCCTCTACTGATTTGCTTAGTGAGTCGAGTCTGAGGTGGTGTGGGATAGGACCGGGTTTATCCGATAGGAAAAAAGAGTTAGGCTTCCCGAAGGAGGAGCCAAACGAAGACTGGACTATACACCCCGGGGGTGTTTTTTCATATCAATGTGATGCTTGTTCTCTTGGTCGGGGTTGTCGAACCGGCAAGGGTATACTTTACATTTTTTTTTTACTTCGGTATTGACTCCTTTGTTCTTGTTTGTAGGTCCGACCATGTTCAAAACTATTTGGGGAGAGCGGGAGGAAGAGAGGGATGTCCGTCAAACTCACCTGAATTCTCTACCTTGTTTTCCTCCACGGCTCATAGACCGGGGTGCCTCTGGGGATACTCCGCTGACGTACGCTTCCTCTGCCGAGGTTCCCAAAAGGTGCAGGGGAGTGCGCAGGAGCAGAGCAGAACCAAGGGAGAAGACACCTCCCTCTGTTCCAGAACCTCTCAGAGAGGCAACTCCGGACGAAGAGGATGAAGAGCAACTCCGTCCTCGTCAGAGACGGAAGGTTTCTCCTAGGCGTCATTCTAAGGAGTTTCCCCGGGGTTCCATTGAAGACTTGACTGATTCTTTGCCCCCTTCGCCTACTTCCCCTGCTTCTGAGGACATCTTGAATGCAGTTCCTCTGTCAACCCGCCAAGCTTCGGGGTCTGGTCCAGCCGGGCCTTCTCAGCCTGAAGATGTGGGGGATGCTCCTGCGGCTGAACCCGAGGTAAGTTCCAAGTCCGCTGGCCCTTCTTGGCTTCAACCGGGCTTTGAATTGCCCTCTGAGGTGGAGGATTTCAAGTCCTTGGCTTTGGAAATAGTTGAGAAGACCCCGCCGCTTACCAATCTCAGATTCAACAATTCTTATGTTGCTGCCTTGGTTGGGGGAACCATTCTCGAGCGTGCTCATGACCCGAACAGCTTGGCCGGGATGAGCGATATGACAGTAGAAGAAGCCACCAATCGCCTTGGGGCTTTGTTTGCTCGGGTATGCCTCCAAGTCCGCTGGCCCTTCTTGGCTTCAACCGGGCTTTGAATTGCCCTCTGAGGTGGAGGATTTCAAGTCCTTGGCTTTGGAAATAGTTGAGAAG
Organism: Asclepias syriaca; assembly: GCA_027405835.1. Lineage (NCBI taxonomy): Eukaryota > Viridiplantae > Streptophyta > Magnoliopsida > Gentianales > Apocynaceae > Asclepias > Asclepias syriaca. The sequence continues at coordinate 8,917 of JAPHNG010000283.1, forward strand.
ACCCCGCCGCTTACCAATCTCAGATTCAACAATTCTTATGTTGCTGCCTTGGTTGGGGGAACCATTCTCGAGCGTGCTCATGACCCGAACAGCTTGGTCGGGATGAGCGAGATGACAGTAGAAGAAGCCACCAATCGCCTTGGGGCTTTGTTTGCTCGGGTATGCCTCTTTTCTTTTTTTTTATTCTGTCTCTCGAGTTTTCCCGGGGTATGATTTTTTATCTCTTTTCGCTTTGTAGGCTTCTTCCTTAGCACTTCACATATCTAGATCCCGAGTAACAGAGCAAACAAAGCAGGCAGCAGCAGATGCGGAGTGGAGGAATACCAATGAGCCTCGTCTGCTTTCGTTGGAGCAAGAAGTCAACAAACAATCTGGAATAATAGAATCGTTGACTGCTGAGAAGCAATACTACGCCAACGAAGCGGAGGAAAGGAGGAGGTTGCTGTCAGGGTTGAAAGAGGAAGTTGCTGGTCTGAACGTTGAAAGGATTTATTGGCTGGAGGAGAGGGAGAAGTTTAAATTGGACAGAGATGAAGCTGCTGCCAACCGACTATCTCTGTAGAAGGAATTGGATCACTGTCGGTCAGAGGAGTTTAAAAAGAAGATCATCGAAGACTTTCGCAATTCCTCTGAGTATCATGCTAAAGCTCGCTCCGTCCTAGACAAGGGATGTGTTCATGTCATCAGACAGTTGCATCCATTTTTTGAAGATAAGTCAATCCTCCTTCAAGCCTTCAAGTCCAATTTTGACAATAGCTTCTGTCGCGACGGAGCAGACTTCGTTCCTTTCACTCCTGAAGAATTAGAAGCACTCCGGGAGAGGGATGAGAGAAGAGGAAAACCTGTTTGGATCCCACCGCGGCCTTCTACTCCTACTTTCTGGGACTTGTTGGGTGAAGGGCCTCAGTCTGATGCTCCAGGCTCTAGCTCTGCTGCTCCTTAACTTTGTATATATATATTGTTTTTTTTTTTTTTTTTGTAACCAAGATTGGTCTTCAATATCATGAATTTTTCTAAGTGTTTTATTTTAACTTCTTGATATTTTTATGGTACTTTTTGATATTTCCATGGCAATAAAATCTACCAAGTGATGAGTTTGAACTTTGATACTTCAAATAATTTACCAAGTAATGGATCTGAACTTGATATTCTAAATTGTTAAAAATTTACTAACACTTCAAACCTGATACTTCGCAAGAGAATAGTAATAGTACTTTTAAGTACTTACCATGGTGCACGTGTACTTCAGTACCTCGAGTATGCTTTTGACTTAGCGTGTGTCCAAGCCTTGACTTGGTACTTCGCAACCACGGCATTGCGTGTGGAGCCTTGACTTGGTACCTCGCATTGCGTGTGAATTTCAGGTTTTAGCCTGATTTTCTCACTGCGACCTACTCGCAAGTTTGTGTCTTTTCGAGATCGTGCTCGAGCTTGACTTGAATAATAACTGAGACTATGCTCAAAAGTCAAAAATGAAACTTCGCTTTCGGAATTTAAGGACTTGCCTCAAATGATGTTATTCGGGACGATTCGTCCAGATGTATTTCATACAAAGTACCTTTTTAGGTGATTTACATGCCACGGATTTGGGAGTAGGACACCATCCTTGTTCATGAGCTTGTAAGTGCCGGGTCTTACTTCGTGCTTCACGAGATACGGGCCTTCCCAATTCGGGGTTAATTTGTTTGCTTGTATATGTCGCGTCGTGCCTTCAATTTTTCGTAGTACCCAGTCCCCGACCTTTATGGGTCGTTTGAATAGCCTTTTGTCGTGAATTTTCTTAGTTTTTTCCTTGAATGATTGCGACCTTAGGCGACTTGCTATCCTTCTCTCTTCTAGTAGGTCTAATTCCAGATTTCTTCTTTCCTTATTAGCATCTTGGCTGTACATGGCTACTCTAGCTGTGGGCAGTGCTACTTCGGCTGGTGCTACGGCTTCTGATCCGTACACCAAAGAGTAAGCTGTTTCTCCAGTGGGGCCCCTAGTCGAAGTGCGTACTGCCCATAGAGCAGAGTTCAATTCATCAGCCCATTTGTTAGACTTTCCTTCCAAGTTCTTCTTTAATGCTGCTAACACCAACTTATTGGCTGCTTCAGCTTGTCCGTTCCCTTGAGGGTGTGCCACGGATGATTTCCAATGCTTGATGTGCAACCGTTGGCATTCTGACGTAAACTTGGTGGAGAATTGTACTCCGTGATCCGTGACTACCGCGCGGGGTATCCCAAAGCCACACAACACTTGTTCGCGAAAAAACTTGGAAACATTTTCTTCCGTGGGACTTATTAGTGCCCTGGCTTCAATCCATTTCGAAAAATAGTCTACCGCTACCACCAAATATTCACAGTCGTTTCTTGTCTTTGGGAATTTTCCCATTAAATCCATACCCCACATGTCAAAAGGCCAAGCCGCCACGACTGGGGTTTGCTCCACTGATGGTAGATGCGGAACCGTACCAAAAATTTGACAAGTGTCACATTTTTTAACATACCTTTTGGCATCTTGTCTAAGTGTGGGCCAATAATATCCTTGGTTAATGACCCGTTCTGCTAGAGCTCGAGCCCCCGGATGACCTCCACACACGCCTTCATGTACTTCGGCTAATAAATCCTCTACTTGAGATGGTGGAACACATCGAAGTAGAGGTCTAGTGAAAGACCGTCTGTATAGTATGTTATCATGAATAGCGTACCTCGCAGACTGTCTTTTGATTTGACGTGCCAGGGTAGCATCGTTTGGGAGAGTCCCATGTTGGATGAAGTTCTTTATTTCTTCGTCCCAACTCGCTGAAGTGGGGTGTAGGCACTGTATAACTTCGTGTTCCCCAAATGCATCTTCGATAGGAATATCATCTTCGTTGGGAGTCTCCCCTGAAGCAATCTTTGCTAGCCTATCTGCTTGTTGATTGTCTTTCCTACTGATCAGGGATAGTGAGAAAAAAGAACTTATCCTTCCAATTTCTAGCCTTGTCTACATAAGGCTGTAGTCCTTCCGATTGTACTGTAAGTTCCCTGAACTTGATTCACCACTAACTGCGAATCACTGTAGACTTTTAGGGCTCGGATGTTTGCGCTATGTGCCCATTCCAATCCTTTTAGCAGTGCTTCGTATTCCGCTTGGTTATTTGATATGTCGGGCTTTAATTTGATAGCTCGTTCTTCCGAGTATTCTTTGTTTGGTGATGTCAATACTAGTCCAACTCCGATCCCGCTGGAGTTGACTGCTCCATCAACTTTCAATTCCCATGGCTCTTTGACTGGTTCAGTTTTTTCCGAGTGTTCAGTGAATGATCCTTCCGCGAGAAAATCTGCCAGGGCCTGCGCTTTGATGGATGTGCGGGGTTTGAATGTAATTCTTGACCGCACAGTTCAATGGACCACGTAGCATCCTCCCAGATTGGTCTAGCTTATGAAAAATTTGTCTTAGCGGGGCATTAGTGTAGACCAATGGGATGAGATTCAAGTAAGGCCTCAGTTTCCGTGCGGAAATGACTAAGCATATGCCAACTTTTCAATGTTAGAATATCTGGATTCTGCCTCATTCAAAACTTTGCTAACGAAGTACACGGGAAACTGTGTTGTTCCTTCTTCTTTTATTAATACTGATGCTATAATCACATCTGAAAATGATAATACAAGAAGAGTGTTTCTCCGTAATTCGGAGGTCGCAATAGAGGAAGATTTGTCAAGTAACTTTTAAATCTTCCATGCCTGACTGCATTCCGGAGTCCATACGAAACTATTCTTTGAACTTTTCAAAGCTTTGAAAAGTGGGAGACATTTTTCTGCTGACTTTGATACAAATCTTCCCAAAGCCGTGATGCATCCATTCAACCTTTGGATATCTTTCAGGCATTTGGGCTCAGTGAGCCGAGCTATTGCCTCCAGTTTCTCCGGGTTAGCTTCAATCCCTCGTTCTGATGTCATAAAACCCAAAAACTTACCAGACTTTACTCCGAAGGTGCACTTCGTGGGGTTGAGTTTGAGGTTGTGCTTTGCCAAATTAGAGAACGTTTCCTCTAAATCTTCTAAGTGCGAAGTGCCGTGCTTTGTTTTTACTACCATGTCATCCACATACACTTCCATATTTCTTCCGATTTGATTTGGAAGATATAGTTCATCATCCGTTGATATGTGGCCCCTGCGTTTTTTAATCCAAAGGGCATGACGTTGTAGCAGTAAACGGCCCCTGCTCGGAACGAAGTATGTATTTGGTCACTGGGCTCATTTTAATTTGATGATACCCCGAGAAAGCATCCATGAAGCTCAGGTATTCGTATCCTGCGTGGAGTCCACCAGTGCATCGATCCGAGGTAGGGATAGCAATCCTTGGGGCAAGCTTTGTTGAGGTCGGTGTAGTCTACACACATTCTCCATTTTCCGGTAGACTTTTTACCATGACTACATTGGCCAGCCAGGTGGGGTACTGGACTTCACGAATAAACTTTGCTTGCAAAAGTTTATTTACTTCTTCTCCTTCATGCCTTGTATTTTATCATCACCGAATTCCTTGACTTTTGTTTAATTGGGCGATACTTCGGGTCGATATTTAAGGCATGTTCTGAGATAGAGGGATCGATTCCAGGCATATCCTCTGTGCACCACGCGAAGTTTGTTGATGCTCTTTGAGAAATTTAATGAGATCCTGTCTGAGTTTGTCTGGCATACTTTTCCCGATCTTGACGAGTTGTTCAGGATAAGTGGGATTTATCTCTACCTCGTCATATTCTTTATCCTTTGATACTTCGGGATTAGGGGCAGAGCTATGATTTTCGGCATCTCTTCTTTCTTTCGCCTCGTGATCGTTGATAACTTCATGGTGGAGTCCTTATGTCGATATATTGACTCTTTTAATCTTTTCAGGATCAATAATCATTTCGTGGCAATGCTCCTCTGTCACCATGTTGATTTTTCCAGACTTTTCAGGGGAGTCCCTCTTTCTTTTTATTTTCATTATTTGCCCTAATAAACTCCGAGGGCTGCTTCTTACAAATCCGACACCTCGTGAGGTGTGGAACTTCACTTGCTGGTGCGAAGTGGATATAACTAGATCAAAAGCCGCGTGGAAAGGTGTTCCCACTATGGCATTATAAGGAGATTCTAAGTCCACTACGTAGAACTTAACCTCTTCTATTCAAGTTTTATCGCCTTCGCCAAGGGTGACATGCAGTCTTACTGTTCCCCTTACCGGTACTTTTTGAGGTGTGAATCCTTCTAGCACCATACGACTTGTCTTGAGATGCTTATCTTTCAGACCCATTTCTTCGAAGCATCTCCGGTACATGATGTTTCTTGTGGCTCCCGTGTCCACTAAAACTCTTTTTACCGTGCATTTGTCAATCCCTTCTCTGGTCATCCCTGCTTCTATGACTATGGGACTGATTTTCGCCTCCTCATTACTTGCTAGCTCCTCGTTGGTGAAAGTAATGACTTCTTGATGTTCGAATTCATACTTCGGGACAAGGTATGATTTAGTGAGATTATAAATTCTCTTTTTTATTTTTCTTACCGAGCCCATTTCTGGGTTAATCATATTGATTACCCTTTCTCCCTTATCCTTCTGCTGTTGTACGCCTGCGATGTACTCCCTTAAACATCCTTCTTGAATGAGCTTTTCGATGGCTCGTTTCAGTTGGAAACATTCCTCCGTTGTGTGACCATAATCTCTGTGGAATCCACAGAACTTGGTCTTATCTCGCGAGGAGTAAGTCTGTGCTTTCATTGGCGCGGGGTCTCGGACTCCGTGTTTCTCCTTCAAGACTGCAATTAAACTTTCCTTTGAGACATTTAAAGGCGTAAACGTCTCCAGTTTCTTACCTCGAATATTGTCCTTCCGCTATGGAAAATTTGAGGTCGCCTGTTTCGATAGTTCAGGCTGTTTGTCTTTTCTTCGCCAAGTCGGCTCAGTCGCACTGCCTTCAGCCAGGGCTACTTTCCTGGCTACATTGAACATTTCTCCAATCGTCTCCGGCCTGCGGAGTTGGAGCTCGGTGTATAGCATTCGCGACCTGAACCCTCCTTCAAAACATGTGATCACTGTGTCTTGGCTGATACCCTCGATCTCCTCATAGGTTTTCTTAAACCTATCCACGAATGAAAGCAACGACTCACCTTCTCGCTGCTTGATGTTGGCCAGGTCACCCCTGGTTTTTGGAATTGTTCCCGCAGTGCTGAATTTATCTAGGAACATTTTTTCCAAAGTGTCCCATGAATCGATGGAATCTTTTTAAGGGACGTGAACCAGGTTACTGCTTTATCTGCTAGAGTAGTTGGAAAGGCACGGCATAGAATAGCCTCATCGCTGGAGACTAATCCCATGGCTGCTTTGTATCGACAAATATGCTCAATGGGTTTCGCTGAGCCAGTGTATAAGACAAATTGGGGAAGTTTAAGCATAAGATTAGGGTCCGGAACAACGTCTCGAATCCATTTAACGAAAGGCCCCGTCTCAATTGATTTGGACTTTTGGACTTTTGTAGGATTTTTGGCGACTTCCGGACTGCCTTCGGGAGATCGCTTTTTAGCGGTCTTTTTATGCACTGGCTTAGAGGAGTGGTGACTTTCCCCTACTTCGCTAGCAGTTGTTTTTCTGCTCGCATGTGCTCTAGGCCTATCGTCCTTTTTCGTCGCGGTGTGGGTCCGCTGTGGGTGATCTAAACCTCCAGGCAACCTTGGTGGGGGAAGCTCTACCCCGGCTTGCCGGAATTCCGCTCTCAACTGTAGCCATTTTTTAGAGAGTTCCTGATCCCGCTTGGTTTCTTCATCTAACTGGAATTGACGTAACCTCCTTAATTCTTTCTCTGCTTCTTCTATCCGCTTGGAGTTGAGTTGGTCTCTCAAGTCAGACGAACGTCGGGACGTTTCTGATAGTGGTCCAAGTCTTTCCGACACTGGACGACGACCAGAACTTGAAGCAGAAGAAGCAGAAATTCTTGTCCTTGTCTTCTCTTGCTGGTGAGAAGATTGACGAACTGTGTGTCCTTCAGATCGAGACATGATAAGTAGAAAGTGAGGGGTGAATGTTGAGTAGATAAAACGTTCCCGGTAACGGAACCAAACTGATTCTGCACGAATCTGTCAAGGGGTAAAAAGGTAATTTCAGAGTGCCGGGATCTCGGAGAGCTATGTAAACAAATTGGCGAAGTATAAGTGTCGGGATGTGATACTTCGCTGAGCCTATGTGGTACTTCGGGGTAGCACACTTAGCTGTGGATCAACCTGCAAAACAAGTTCAGTGGGGAGTTTATGCCCCGTGAACTCTCCGATGCTTAAGTCAGTAGTGTATAATGGATATTTGGAAAAATTGGAATTCCCCTTACCTTCTGTTCGGATCTCCCTTTTATATGGGCTTGATCATTGATTGGGCTATTATGGCAATGGACCGTTATGGACCTTTTATGAATAATAATTCTACTAAATCAAAAACCGTTTTAGTTTAAGGTGTAACGGGGCATAAATGGAGGTTTAATGGTGTAACGTCTCCCCTTTATGGAGTCCATAAAGGGGTATTTATGTCACCGGAGAGGTCTTCTGATCTCCCAAATCGATTATCCTATTTGGGGAAATTTATGTCGGCTCAATATATATATATATATATATATATATATATATCTCTTTTCCTTGTTTCACTTTTTCTACCATCCATACATAGCTTGACCAGAAATAATTCCCTAAAGTATTTTGATGAACATATTTTGCATTCGGGATTAGGTCAAATTCCTCAGTTCAACGACATTCTTCTAAACCTACCACTTCGGACTTTTTAATGGGAAAGACAAGTCGATAGATTTGGGAATGTTAGAATTTTTGTGACGTCCTTTTGCCTTTTTTTCTATTTCTATTTTTAAAAAAAAATTTCCCCTCACGCAATCCAACAACTAATCAAACCAAATAAATTTCTAAATCTTTTGTGTTTCCATTACTTCGACTATGAAAAGCATTTTTCATTTTCAACGTTTCTTATAGTTTTAGTCTTTACATTTTTATTACTTAAACAAATACTTATATATATACTACTATTAAATCTTATTTTATTTTTAAATACAATAAATTGTCTTTGCAATATATATATATATTTTTTAAATAGTAACTAGAGTTCAGAGTCTGGTGAAGAAATTTTTTATCATTTATTATTAATTAATTTTTGTGTAATGAACTTGTAAGGGGCAGCTTCTTCCTCCTCCCTCCTCCCTCCTCTTCTTCTCTTCTTCCATATCTCCTACATTGTAGCCGAGTTTCTTATTGGTCAAGGAAGAATGTCAGCTACGACTAATATTTCCCCTTGGCTGGATGCGGAAGTTTTTTTTTTTTTTTTTTTTGGTCTTTTTCTATTTTCTTTGTTGGTTTCTTTTATTTTCTTATTTTTTATATTTAGTTATTTTCTTGTACTCTTTTAACTTATTTTTAGCCTTTGTGTTTTTTATTTACTTCTTTATTTCTTTTTTTATCTTTTTCCCCTCACATTCAAAGTTCTATACTAATATTTAAATATCAGTCTTTTTTTTCTTCTTGTAGAAGAAAATTTTTTAAAACTCGGACTAGATTTGAGCATTTTGTTCGTGTTTTGTCTTTTTTAGATACTCTATAAAATTTTTGATACGGTTGGGATGAAGTAGATTACTATTGAAGAAAGTAGACAAAATCCATAACCTTCCTTGCATATGAAAGTTGCAAATGGTAGATTGAATATAGAAGATTTAGATAGTATTTCTGTTTTTTTTTTCTTTTACTTTTTGTTGCTATTATTTACCGTTATTTTTTACTCCCTTAAAGTTTTTAAAATGAGTTTATCCGCACAACTTAATTATAAGTTGGTGTTTTGTTGTATTAAGAACCAACCTAATAGCTTAGAGGAATCGATAAACATACTTGTAAATATTTCTTATAGAACGGATAATCAAAGTTCAAATAATTTGAAACACATAACTTTATATTAAAAGTTTTAAATTAGATCATAATCTTCAGTAAGAGTGAATTCCGTAAACGTTGTGCAGGTCGAGTCCGAATTAATTTCATAAAAATGATAAACATTAGACTTCCCAAATTGATAAAAAAAAAGTATAGAGAACTAACTTTTTTCACTTAAATTAACCATTGATTATCTTAAAGGAAAAAATAAATAAATAAAGAAAGAAAGAGAGATACATCCAATGTAAAAAGGGTAACGAAAATGTGGCATATTGACAAATACTACTACTGAGGGGTAGAGGGAGGACCCTATTGTCATTGTGAAAATGACATCATTATTATTATTATTAAAATAAACCCAATGGATTTGCAGTAATACAAAATTAATGTTTGGTTCTACATTTGAGTTGCTGAATCTTCAAACGTCATTCTGCTGTGAGAAATGTGTATATATATATCTCTTGAACTTCAGCGACGACTTTCGACAGATCCTGAAGATATTCATCCCAAAAAAAGAAGCTGCTCTTCTTCTCTTCTTAAATTGTTTCTTCAGCAATTTTTCCCTTCCTTAGAATGCTTTAGCAGAAGTTTTCCCTGACATAAATTCTCCTGTATCATTCCCCCCCCCCCCCCCCCCCCCCCCAGTAAAATATCCGAAGAAAAACTAAAAGGTTTTCTTTTCCCCCTTTAATTTTTCTTAAATTCTTTTCTTTTTCTTTTTCTTTTAATTTTTCCAAGTATGCAGATATAGCTTATCCCAGGAAGGAACTTCTGCTTACCTTTTTGATATATATATATATTCAAATTCAAAATTCAAACTGCTTTGTCAAATTTGGGGTTACCTACAATATATATTTTTTTACTTTATTCTGGCGTTTGATGATTTTGGGATACTTATGTATGTAACTTAATAGTTAATTCTCAGTGTTATGTTGGTTTTGAATGGCAAAGAGTATTGATTTTCCATTGTTTGGCATAAGGGTTAGATAATTTCATTTTAGAAAGGTGGAGTAAGTTGCATCTCTTTCAAGGTCCATCCATTTCCTTTTATTTGCTAAAAAAAAACATTGGTCTTTTGGCTAATTATAGTTTTTATTGGTTGATTTGGTTTCCTGTTTTTCAATCGTTACAGTAGAATTTTGTGCTTTAAGGGTGCTAGGAATTTTGAGGATTCTGAAGGAGTTAGTGTTCTGGTGTTTGATATTTCTCTTAGCTATGCTGGGATCAGATTCTGAAAAAACTTGTTGTCTTTCTAATAAGTTTCTTTGTGGCATTGGCAGGAAATTCACTTCCAGTTCTTAATTAACATAAGAGAGATGGTGATAAAGACTTGCTTTCCTTGCTGTTTCAAACAAAAGGATCCTTCCTCACCAACCATCACACGGAGAATAGATATTGAAGAAGGTAGTTTGAGGCAGTACAAATTGTTTTAATTTTCTTACAATATGCTAGCAAGACCTTACAAAGGAGATTATCAAATCAGATCTTCTATTGCATACTTTCAGAAAAAACGGAAAAGCATTGTACACGTCTTTTGGGCATGTACGCCAGCAAAATTTTATTTATTTGAAATGTTCTGACTATAGGTTCAAACTGGCTACAGAAGTCTCAAATGTTGAGAATATAATACGCTACAGTTACAAAGAACTAAGAATTGCCACTGAAGATTTTAGAGCAGCAAATAAAATTGGGGAAGGAGGGTTTGGTTCAGTCTACAAGGTAATAATCTTAAGTCATCTGTGATATCCCTTTCCGATTTAAATATTTGGTGTTAAATATGTGGTCAAGTTTATTAATCTATGGCAGGGGAAGCTAAAAGATGGAACCTTGGCTGCCGTAAAAGTTCTTTCTGCTAAGTCAAGTCAGGGTGTTAGAGAGTTCTTGTCAGAGATAGTGGCGATTTCGGGCATTGAGCATGAAAATCTTGTGAAGCTAATTGGCTGTTGTGTGGAAGGAGACCACAGAATATTGGTCTATGGCTATCTTGAAAACCTTAGCATTGCTCAAACTCTTCTTGGTATTGAAAGATTCAATTCATTATTCATTATCTTTTGGCCAGAGGGAAAAGGGGGAGGGGTGATGGGGTGTCAAGTATCTGCAACATAATTAACTTTCCTGGACAATCCGTCTCATTTCTTATAGGTAGTCACCACAGCAACATTCAGTTTAGCTGGAAAACCCGGACCAATATATGCACAGGTGTGGCACAGGGTCTCAGCTTCCTCCATGAGGAAGTCCGTCCTCACATTGTTCACAGGGATATCAAATCAAGCAACATTCTTCTTGATAAAGACCTCACTCCAAAGATTTCAGATTTTGGACTTGCAAAGCTGTTCCCAGACCATTTAACACATATTACAACACGTGTCGCTGGAACTCTGTAAGTTTTATACCTTGTTGACTCCTTGGATTCATGAGAAAAAAATGAGAAAAATTAAAAATTGAAGGCTAAAATTATGTCCCTCTAAATGTCTACACAAAACTCAACAAAGTGTTATTGTTATTTTATTTGTAACTTATGCTTCTCTGGATTTAGGGGTTATTTGGCCCCCGAATATGCAATTCGTGGCCAATTGACGCGGAAAGCAGATATCTATAGTTTTGGAATTCTTCTCTTGGAAATTGTTACTGGAGGAAGAATTACAAATAAGCGCGTACACATGGAAGAAGAGCACTTTCTTGAAAAGGTATCAAATTATTTATCTTCTACTCTTTTGCAGGTTCTCCTTATATAAGAACTAGAATTTCTTAACAAATAAGCAGATAAACAAGGAAGAAAAAAGAAAAAGGGAAGAAGTTAACTTCATCATTTTGTCTTATCATTAATCAAGGATTAGAATAGGAGGTGAGCAGCAACTAAAAAGAACCTTTAAACCAGTTTCATAGGTGATTTTCTATCAAGTGCATTCAAGTTTTTCTTGCCCCATTTTGATAGCCAATGAGTGACATTCAAATCAACAATTTTCAAGAATTCCATAAACTGATGGTAACAAAAGGGCTTACCTCTGGAAACAGTAATTGGATAGGATATGGAAAGTTCATATATGTGAATAACCAATACTTTTACAACTTTTACTCATTCCATGGAAATCTTGGTCCATTTAAGCAGTCACAAAATTGGGGACCAGCAAAGTGTAGTTGCAGAGTGTTGATTTAAATGGAAAGTCATCAATCGGTGTCTTCCTTTGTTTCATTTATATCAGGACTTTAGACTGCTGTATTACTGTCGGGAAGTCCTGATCATTCTTTCTTGTTAATGCAAATGTCTATAGTATGACTCCTTGAGTGGAAGTTTTCTAGTTGACTACTACTAGTCTGCTCTTCTAGTATAGGATATTTTGGCTAGTAAAAATTTTAGGTAGCATAATCTGTTTAGTACATGAACTTACCCACTTCATATGCTTTCACGAGTTTCTGATCCAATTCAATTCCAAACTGGAGGTTGCAGTATCATTCGACTAGAAAATGGTGCTTCATCTCAGACAGTTCTATTGCAATCATACTTCCATGGAGAACCATTCTTCTGATTTTCCAATTGCAGATGACCTTATTTATGTTTTAACAGGTGTGGGAACATTATGAGAGAGGGGAGCTGATCCAATTAGTGGATCACCATCTTGCGGCTGACTTTGATGTTGAAGAGGCTTGTAAATACCTGAAGATTGGACTCTTATGTACCCAAGACAAGCCTAAGGATCGGCCTTTAATGTCTACGGTGGTGAAAATGCTGTCAGGCGAGATGGATTTGGACGACAGCCAAATTCCAAGACCCGGGGTTATTACTGAGCTAATGGGTCTTAAGAGTCAGAAGATTTCTACATCTCACACACTATCAGGTGATTCCGTAAAGAAAGGAGACGAATCATCATCTGGGGACATAAGCATGACATATTGTCCCATGAGTTTCACTTCAATATCAGAAAGAAGTGGTTAAAGCGGTTTTATGACATCTTTCTGATTACTGCAATTTTGAAATGTTAATTGCTCCATCCATACCTGGTAAGCTTGTTCTCTTGATTTACTACATTTAGTTGTATTCTTTTGTATTGGTTTAGGCAGTTTGGTCCTGTTATTAGAAATATAAAAGGAGATGAATTCTTCTATCCAAAGAATAGGCAATTGGTCTCTGGACACATCTTTTCACATTGTAAAAATAAGTAATCAAATTTGGTAGAAACCTCAGGTTCTTAATGTTTCTTAGCAGGATGAAATCATGGAATAGGTTGGAATTTACCGGAAACAAACCTGTAACATAGTAGAGTACTTGGATAAGAGTTCAGAGGTTTCATTGAAGAGCCATGTGTGTAGTATCAATTATAACATCAAAGTATGATATTCTGTTTCTAAATTATTTGACTCAGTCTATAACAAATATGATTATGGAGAAAATCAATGAGAAAAAGAGGCAAAGATCCTATCTTCTGGACCTGTAACATTTACACCACAAAATTAGAAAACACAGTATTCTGTAACTGATGATAAAAGCCAGCATGACAAACAAATTGTTCCACTTCTTTGATTCTTCTGATATACCCTGTTGTCTTAAGAACTCATTTCCACTTAGCTTGCATTCTCCCTTTTCACTTTCTAAACATCTGTTTCCTCCTTCCCCTCCATACTCATTTATCAAGAAGCACTCAAATGGATACTTAAATAAGCTCAAATAGTGCATAAAGATCCAGTAATTTGGTATATTGTCCCTGGAAATAAAATACCCAGAAAACAAAAAGAAAGATCCCATCAATCCTGCAATGATAGAAGTACCCATGATAAAGTTTGGGACAAGGGCACTGAAGCATGCTGTGAATGAATTTGACATCAAGACAACCATCCAAACTACCAAGGTGAAGTATAGGAAACCATCTAGACCCCGCCTGAGACCAACTAACCAGTACACTGGAGTCGAATACAGAAAGCCAACCATTAGAAGAAAAGGAAGGAAGACGATGGTGTTTGCTAGAACATAGGAAGAAACTCTGTATGCTCCTCTTGAAGTTTCTCTCATGAAAATTCTTCGCTCTTGTAGGAAAATTGGAAGGCCTTCTGTTGTGGAAGATAGCAAGAAAGTAAGACTGAAAGCAAAAAAACCCAGTCGGGTTTGTAAGGCAACCTGCCCTTGAGGAGCATTGCCAACGTTCATGAATATGGTTCCAAGTATGAATCCAGCAACTAGGGCTTGTATAATTCTTGTAGCAAAGAGTTGCTTTGTTCTGAAAATGTTTCTGCAGAATCTCTGTCCGAGAATCATCACCTCCCCGAAGTGAGTATTTGAATAGGAAATTCTCTTAAAGCCATGATCTTTGAATTGTAGTGTTGTGTCTATGGAGAAGAAATCGTTGTGGGTTGTTGTTGTTGTTTCTGAAGCTTGTAAGAATACACTGCCTGCAACGTCAATGGCGAATTCAAGCACATTGATACGGGAAGGAATTCTGTAACCAGCAAAAATGAGCCTCTCCTCAAGAAGCTTCAGTGAACCATTATGGATAACACGGCCATTGGAAAGCAAAACAAGTCGATCCAACAGTTGAAGAATTCGAAACCCCGGTTGATGAATTGTCAAGATTATGGTCTTAGCTTGTCTAGTTGCCATCTGTTTCAGCAATGTGATCACCTGAAGAGCCGATGCCGAATCCAAGCCCGAGGTTGGTTCATCGATGAAAACAACAGCTGGGTCGTGTACCAATTCAACTCCGATGGACACTCTCCTCTTCTCTCCACCGGAAATTCCACCATGAGATCCCGATCCCGATCCCGGTTCTGACCCTTCCCCAATCTTGGAAAAGGCTACATGATCCAGTCCGAGCTCCTTTATCAGCACCCGAACTCTGTGAATGGCCTCTTTCTTCCCACCTGGTAACCTCAGAAGAGCACTGTACATGAGAGTTTCTTCCACACTAAGCAATGGAAACAGGGCATCTTCTTGGGCGACATACCCTGATACCTTTCGGAAAGTTTGAGCATGAACAGGACAACCATTAACCAATACCTGTCCAGACACCTTATTTCGAGACAAATTCCCAGCAAGAATTTCAACAAGTGTAGTTTTTCCAGCACCACTTGGACCAGCAATAGCAGTAACCTCTCCTCCTTTCGCTTCACAGCTTACATCCTTAAGAATAAACCTGTTGGGCTCTCTCCTTGCTGCTCCCTTCCTAGAAAAACATAGCCAATTATCAATCTCATGATAGTGCCCACCACCACGGAATGTGCAAGTCAAGTTCTTGGCCTCAACGCTGTAAGAAATTCTGTGAACACCACCGGAATCCGGTGCCTGAATTGGCAAATCCATAGGTGAGAGAGAATGGAGAAAGGAAAGTGAAAAAGGAGGAGGCATGAGTGAATGAATCAAAGAGCCAGCCCTGTTTGAGTGTAAGGGCAGAGAAAGAAGAGAGAGGAAGGGTGAGGAGATGAGCTAACACACCAAATAGACAACTATTACAATAAGGTATAGTGCAGTTTCAGAAAACTCCATGAAATTCAACAACTTTGGAGTTGTTGAATACTTTTCTTTATCAGAGAAAAGTAATTTTTAAGAGTTTTTAGTGTAGTTTGAAGATAGGATGGGGGAGTATGGAAAGAAAACAAGTAGAAAGGAGAAGAATTTTTTGGCTTCTGCAAAGGGTTTTTGCAGGTAAACTATATCTTGACCATGCACGGGGTTGTTGTTGTCTGTGTCTCATCATCAGCTTCCTTTGCCCTACTGCCACCTTTCTAGATTTTTTAACTCCTAGTTTTCAGAAGTATATAAATATATACACAAAACTTAGGTTTTTCAGTTGATTTTAGTGCCTTCATTTTGACTCTAACTTGTGATAATGAGAATTAAGTGTTTATTCATTACTCTTTTAGAAAATTAAAATTTACTTTATTCTTAATATTTTATAATAATTTTATTATTCTTATAAAAAATATATATATAAGAATTTGGGGCCAAATGTGTTTAATCTTTAACTCAATATACAATTATTTAAAATTTATGTTATAAATTTTTTCCATAATAAATCAACAGGCTTAAAGTGTCGTCCCATAAGCAAAAACGGAGAAAAAAAGAATATATATATATAATATGTGTTTTATTATTTACAAGGAGTAAGAAGAAATTTAAAAATACTAAAACAATTAATATGTACTCCCTTTCTTTTTTTTTATATTTAATTGATGAGTTTAATCTAAACAAATTT